>JBCJKF010281990.1:0-14626 GCA_039654545.1 Plocamopherus ceylonicus | reverse complement strand
CGTCCTTCTTTGGCTCGTCTTCGTGGCCGTCGAGCAACGCCTGTTCCAAGGAACGGCGCGCACGGGTACGGTCGGGGCCGCTACCCTCGAATTCGGCGAGCGACGTCGCCGTTGGCTCGTCGCCGACGTCTCGTCGGCAACCCGACGTCAGGGACAGCTCGAGCGCCTCGCGCAGACGTTCTACCAGTATCGGCAATGAATTCCACTCACCGACTGCTACGCCGGGACCGCTGCCAACGCGACGACACTGCTGTCCGCTGCTACCGTCGTTGGCGATGGTCGCCGATGGTATCCCAATCCTCGGTTCGCTCGATTCTGACTGTCCCGCGGCTAACGCTGGACCTGGCACGCCGTCGTCCGACGACGCGCTCCTCGTGACGGCCGCCAGCTCTGTTGAAGAACAGATAGGACGATGATTTAGAAAATTATATTAATCTTATATATTTATTTTATTTTTTAATTATTTAATTTTTTATTAGAGTCTTATAATTTGTACATATTTTATCTGAATAAGTTAAGATGTATCGAAGGTATATATATATATTAGCTTTTCAAATATTCTATTATAGATTACTTGATTTTTATTCACTGAATTATTTTATTATTTATCGCATTTTTTATTTTTTACAATTGATGAGATCTTTACCCAATGCATTGTTAAAGGCAATCATATTCAGGAACTAGATTTCAGAAATAAATTTCTAATAACTTCCAAGTTATATATAAAATTATCAAATTATTATAATATGTATTAAAATAATGAAAAAATAAAAAGATTATTGATCTCAAATAAGATAAAATGAAATAGGAATATTTAATAAATTAGTTAATTATTTTTTAAAATTGGATAAAATTATAAATTATTTGCAATTAATAGAAAAGTAATTTTATAGCATTAAAATAAAATTACACTTTTATACAATTCGGAGAAAGCATACCTACTATATTTTCTGACTGAACGGAGAAAATGTATCAGCGTCAAAATACTGCTTTGATAGCAGAAGAAAACTCACTGCTTCTCTACCAAAACGATCGCTATTTTTAATTCACGATTGAAAAGTCCGAGCATAAATCTTGACAAGTGGTGCTTATCCTTCTCTCTCTCTCTTTCTCTCTCGCGAAGACTGAGATATATTCAATTACTAGCATCTATTGTTTAAGAACATTCGCGTATCTTGTTTTTTGAAATTATTTCACGATGATTTATTACTTGACGAGAGCACATTCGTCTCTTTCACGAAAGATTTTCGAAGCATTTAATATTTATTTTTGAAAGCACCTGTCTTACTTGTCACTAGCTTTACACTCGGATCATTGTATCGCGTTGAGATATATTGCTTAGAAATAGTGATACAATTATTTCACAAAATATATATAAAAACGATATTAATAGCAAAGCACTAGAATAATTAATACTTTGGATAATTAAAAGAAATACTATTTTTCTATCAAAACAATCAGCTTTAATTCACGATAGATGCCCTCGACTCTAAATCCCTTTGACAAATAGTATTTTTTCCAAACAGTCCGAATTAAAAACCAAATTACAACGCATAATTTTCGCACATAATTTAGCACCGATACTCTCCGACTCGTTACTCGTTTCGCGCTCGCTTATCGTCGCCTCGAGGAGGCACGCGTTCTCCAAACGTGCGCTTCGCACGTCCAACCAACTCGAAATATCTCTCTTCCTGCACGTCAACGTGTCGCGCGTTTTAAGACACGCGCGAGGAGATGCGCGGGACGCGGAAAGAGCAGTTTGTTAGAAGAATTGTAAAACAACCGGTTTCCGCTCGTCGCGCGAATTCGCGTCGCTTCGCGCGCGCGTGCACGCGTAACTTCAACGCGACTCGGGACGGTACTCGACTGTATCGCGGATTGATGTCCACCTCTCTCGGGGGATGCGCTCGAGAAGACGCTCGAGGGAGAGAGCGACGAGTTCCGATCGCTATTCGCAACTGACAGTAGAACACATATTTTTACCAGCGTGTATCTCTCGTGCCGCTGCGTGATTTTTTCGCGAGCGGAAGAGAAAGATGAGAAGAGTTAGAGCGCGGCGCGAAGAGAGAGCCGAGAGGCGAGAGAAGCTGACCGGCTTCGGAGGCTATCGCGCGCGCACACGCTCGCTTTATTTAAAACAACGCACGGGGATCCTCTTCGCGGGGATTTATTTTCGGTCGCTCGTTCGACGCCTGCCGCAGCTGCTCGCGAAGCGAAGCGAGGCGAGGCGAGGCGAGGAGCGAAACTACCCGCGCGCACAAAGCGAGTCCGCCCCGAAAATTGCACTCGCGTTTCTTTATCTTTGTTAGCGCGAGCACCATCTCTTACAACAGCTTATTATACATAGCTGAGCATCGCCAGCTGTCATTCATTACATCGCGATCTAATGCAACTTCGTGTTTCATTTCCTTCTCATTCTTATTTTTGGAAATGAAAGCGCATGAGAATAATAATAATGATAATAATGATAACAAAGTGAAGTAGAGGAAAGTTAGGCTGAAAAATTCAAAAGTAATGATGCGTAACGGTTTCTTTTTCTTGCTCATATTAATGGTGGTTGAAAGCGAAGTCATGCGCTTGTATAGAAAGCTGATTAAAAATTGAGAATATAAAACAAATAGAGTCACGTGATGTGCATTATGGCAGATGAACGCGCATAGATACATAACATTGGACGCACCCCAATTGCCGTGCCCTACATTGCTATCGCTCCCATTCCTCTCTCCGGATGAAAAAAATTTACACATCGTACCTTTCTCTTTGTAGATTATTATAGATACAATGAGTCAATTAAAATCAGAAATGACAGTTTTCTTTTTTTCTCAGAAATTATTTTACTTTTATGAAAGAATCAGTAACGTTTACGTGCGTTTCGCGAATAATATGTACTTTCTCGTTTTGCTTATCTAAAAGAATTTTCATTGAATTATTCAAAATTGTAATAAAAAATTTCTACTTTATATATTCTAAACACATTATGTTTCAATCTGCAATGTTTCTTTTTTATTGTCTCTGTGCCAATTATACTGCATTTTCTCTCTCTTTTTTTTCTACTCGTTTATTCTTTTTCATTGTCTCCATCTACGATTACTATTTATCTCTTTGTTCCTGTTAACAATTTTATTTTTAATTGTTTTTATAATATGTCATAACATTTCATATTTCAAGAATTTATATCAAACATTTCGTTTATATAGCATCAAGTAATTATGCAGGGTGTCTCCAAATGACAGATTCTTGAGATTATTTGGAAACAATTTTTCTTCCGTGTAAATGTCATGAAACATCAATAATTTTCGAGTTATAAACGATTAAAAAAAAGGATTTTTTGCAAAATTAAACATTGTGGAGAGCTAAAAAGTTACTAAAACTACAAGTTTGGCAAAACTTTTTCTCGGTTGATTTTAAATAGAATTTTAATTTAAGACTTATATTTAGAGACACATAGTAGCGAAAATTGAAAACTTAAAAAAAAAATGATGACCTCAATCGACATTATCGTTGAAAAAAAAAATTCATCTCCAAATGATCTCGAACATCTGTCGTCAGCAGGTGGTGCGGTGACCCTGGAACACCCTGTATATCGCCGTGAGAGCGTGAGATTTGTAAATAACGCGGGAACTTCTGTGTACCACGACCGAAATAGTTCGCGTAAGAAGGTTTAGATTTCCTTGAAACATGCCACGCGAGAAACGCAGATCGCTGTATATTCGCAGCGAGCTATCTCGCTGACGTCGCTATTCAAATAAACGCCGCGAAACGTCTATGCGAATAATGGCAGTGCTAACGCAAACACGTCGACGACTTGGTGAGCAACGACGATTGGTTCCGACAAGCGCGATGGTAAACACGATGGTAAACGCCGTAAATTTTCGCGCGACTTATTTAATAGAATTTCTATTCCGGAGCCGCGAGATGTTGCAGAAACGCCAATCTTAATAGATCAACGGTACATTTTCGACCTTTGAATTTGAATTGGGATTAATTTTACCTCAACTGTATTTTGTCGAATTGAAAATAGAGAGCTTTTTGCGAGATTTAAAGCGTGATCACGTAGCAAAATTTTATTACTTATTTAATCTCAAAAGTAGCCGCGCGCTTTAACTATTCTTCGGTTTTTAATTTCAAATTTTTTTTTCTCAAATTTATATAAAAAATATGTAAAAATATTATATAAAAAAATATTATATAAAAAATTCTCTTTCTAACAAAATATTTCCAGAAAGAAGATATCAAAACATAGTGGCAATTAAATTCAATTAAATTAAATTTCTTAGAAATCAGAGTTTCTTGCCTGCTATTTTAACGATGCACTTTCTCTGCGCAATCGTAAAAATCTCCAAATATTACAAATGTAAGCAACACACCAACCTGAGTCCGACGTTTCTTCTTTTTGCGTTTCTTCGCGATTCGATGCCTCCGTTTCTACTTCTTCCTTAACTTCCTCTTGTTCTTTCTCCTTAACTTCTTCCTTGACTTCTTCTTGTTCAGTCTCCGTAACTTCTTCTCGCTCCTCTTTTTCGGATTCCTTCGTGGACAATCTATCCAATAATTCTGGACTATTCGATTCCTCTGTTAAGCTTGCTATTTCCTCTCTGTTGCTAATCTCCTCTTCCGTTGTCTCTTCCTGAGTATCATCTTGTTCCGACACGTCCTGCGGATCTGCAAAGGCAAGATGATTGAAGGTGATAATCCAACAACGCAAGTGTATTAAACAGTATGTTAATAGAAAAGAGAAGAGAATCAATCATTCGCAGTAAAAATAGAAATATTTTTTTGTTTTGATAATGAGTGAGTGCGATGATGCTGGAAAAATTATACAGGCTTTGATGTGTTGATTGCCAAACTTTGTGTATCATAAAATGGAATGCTTAAGGAGTCTTCCTGGTTTGATGCTCTGAAAATAGGGCGATTTTTTTGAGAATTTTTTTAAAGAAAAATATATTAACTCTAAACTTTGTACGTTTATTAAATAATATTTCAAATACATTCTGAATTGTTTTTCAAACAAAATATTTGTTTGTTTCAAAGTTATAGTAAACTAGAATAAAAAGAATATTGAAAAATAAAAAAAATGATAGCGTCTCAAAAAAAATTTCATTTTTTCATCAAAAAATTGGTTAGTTTTGTAAGTTGCAAAATTTGAATTTTGCAAATATCGATTTAACTATAATTCACAATAAGCATGCTTGAGAACCTTTTTGTTTTTTTTTTTTTTTATTTTGTGCGATTATAATGGCTGAAATCATGTTTGCCACAAATAACAATTTTTGTTAAACACTCTTGTTGGACTACTATAACTTTGAAACAAACAAATATTTTTGTTTGAAAAAAAATTCAAGATATACTTGAAATGTTATTTAATAAACGCTTAAAGTTTAGAATTAATATGTTTTATACTTTTCTTTAAAAAAATTCTCCGAATTCGCCTTCATTTGCAAAAGCGTCAAACTAAGAATACTTCTTAACGTTGCCTGTTTAAGGCAAGTCGATACTTTTTTCATGTCACTTTAATTTCTGTGTAAAAATTTCACAAAATAGCTAAAGATATGGTGACCTGTTATTATGAGCGTTTTAATAATCTAAAGCATCTCATATTCTGTGAGTCGAAAAAAATTTTAAAGCGATGAGAGAATAATGTGCTTTGAATTGGCATTTTTTAAATTTCAATTTCCGTCGAGGAGAAAAGAATAAAAGTGATGCTTATTATTTTTGGCCGCTTTGCAGAGCTGCGTAAAGATCGATGACTCGGCGAACGCTTCTTGTTAATAAACAGTGGCGAATGCAAATGGCGTTACATCGCGGAAATGCGATGGCAAATGTTCGCACCCCAGCCGAGGCGGTAGACAGAGGTACGTTTTCAGAGTGCTGTTTGTCCAGAATCTTTGGTTAATAACGCTCTGCGTTTTGTTACACATCATACTGATTGATCATACTGATGAACATTACATTTTTGCGCGCATACGCTGAATTACGCTCGTTCCCTCGTGACTTCTTCCCGATTGACACTCGTTTATCTATCTACGATGATACTCAAGCAACACGATCGTGACGGAGCTCCTAAAGAGGCCCTCACCTTCTATTCCCGACATTTTGGCACGCCGCTTCGACTGGACGCCTAGAAAAATAAATATTATATATGTAATTTTCCACTTTTCTTTCAACAAAATAATTCTTATTAAAATAAAAACATTTTTATCAAGTAATTTTTTTTTTTTTTTTTAATGTTAAAGGCACAGAGCACTCTGTTTGTTTCTCCAATATTCTAAATTTGAATGAGTTTAAGAATATGATCTGCTAAAATATGTAATTTAACATGTATATGGAATGATCTTATAAAAATTCCTTCACAAAATCATAATTCGTAGATTTTTTAATAAAAGAAATTATTTATGATAAAAAATTTGTTAATTTTATGTTTAATTGAGATTACAGACTGCGATCACGTGTCGAAACACTGAATTCCAAATCTGACGCGATACGCAGTTGGATCGAACGTCGCGATGTTCCTAGATTTGTCGATAGACAGATCTACTTTGTCATCGATGATGGCAGAGGCAGAGAAGAGGGAAGCGGATGCTAAGCGTGCCGAGATACGGTTTGTCTTAACAAAGTACCGTCGCCGGCAGCCTTTCGTGGCTTTGAGGGCCGTTTTCGCGCGAAAATAGCTCTGACCCGTTTTCGTGATACGTCCGAAAATTAGGAAGAAGAGATCTAGACGCATGCACGGCGCGCAACAGCGTTGATTTGCACGCGGGACGACCATGATAGGTAGGCGGTAGTGGCGAACGCGCGATGCCACGAGGTCGCGCTTTATAAATAGGCCGGGCGAGTTGCAGCGTAGGTAGATGCCTACAAATGCCTCCCTCGAGAAAGTGCGTTCGCATTTTTGCTCGCGGTGATTTCCCGTCAAAATTGCGACGCGTAGACTCGATGAATAGAATCGATCGGTCGAAAGTGTCGGAAATAAATTTCGTTCGCCCACTCATCTCCGTTCGCTTTTACTTCCCCTCATCATTCACTTTGTCGATTCTATGAATTGTTGGAACAGAAGAAGAGGGGAACAATTAAAAAATCTCTTACAATAGTGTGATTTAATACTCTCTTCTTTTTAAAAATTGTGAAAAGTTAATATTTTTTCTTAATTTTTTAAAACTAATTTTTCTAGGTGTTTGATAAAAATAAATTAAATTACTGTCGTATTGGATTGCTTTTAGTACTCCTAATTTGATGGAGTTTTCATGAAAAGAGAGACGTTTAAAAGATGCTTTAAGATTTCAGATCTTTTTTTAAATCCTCGGATTTTTTTCAAATTTCTTTTTTGTTTAAAAGCAGATCAAGTGATCTATTTTTTTTTATCTATAGCCCATTACCTTTCCTAAATAGAAATAAACAACTTGCTGCTTGACTTGATAGCTTCATGCACTCGTGGTACAACATTTTCTTCCAGAGATCAAAAATGTTTAACTGCAATTTTTGATTTATCTCTCCCGTCTTATTACCATACGTCCCGATCGTGACTTTTAGTAAATGATAGCACGTGGCAGCATGCCAAGGATCACTTCGCCATTCTGTTACTTGAGGCTCGCCGAGTCACGATGACGATTTCGTCGAATTTTCGCTTCGTCGATGGTCACGTATTTTCGGATACAAAGTAGGAATGCGAAGTTTCCAAAGAATGCAGTTTGCGTCTCCGAACAAATTTAATAAAGTTATAACAAAAGAGCTCCTTTGACAAAAGTTACGAGAAAGCGGAACTCGTATGAAAAGAACGCAATTTTGAAATTATTTTAAAATAGCACGAAATATCCATTAAATCCGTCCTAATTATATATTTGGAATTATGTCGATATATATAGCAATCACAGTCGTAAATAATAACTTTGTAGGCAATTTATCTTAATCTTTTTCTCTCTTGTGCGCATTAAAAATAAAGGAAAATAATATTGCCGTGTGTGACATGATTTTAAAAATTATGAAAATATATATGTATACATACACACATATATATATCTTTTATAAATAAATTTTATAAAAATGATTATTACTTCATTAACAATATAATAACACAATAAAAATAACGTTTACGGATAACAAATTGTAATATAAAACTTTTGAAATACACAACTATTTTTTTATCAAATTTAAAGCACAAAATCAGTATTTCGATAATAATTTCACTTTTCCTATAAGAAAGGCATGCATTATAGTTAATCATTTTGAAATTTTCTGAGATACTTATGCGTATCATTGAATATTTTTATAATAATAATAATAATATAATAATAATATTATAATAATAAAAATTAAAACTGATCTACATATATGTCTGTCAGTTTTTATAATTGTAGTATTGTTTCACTATTGTTGCAAAATATTAATATCCTGATTAATTATCATACATCTTTTTGTTTTTCTTTATTATCTTTTCTATATAATAGATTCTAAATTTATATGCGACTAAAACTCATTTCAAAAATAAAAAATTTCTCAAACTTTAATGTATTTCAAAAAGAGTCCTCGACAAAAAAATATGCCCAGAAATTAATCACTGTACGACATTTTACATAACAATCTTCAATAAATCTTCGATATATATTGTGTATACACATATACAATCTAAATATATCGATCACGATGAGCCGGATATTGTTTCGAAAGAGTTACGGATTCGATTGACGGAAAATGCGAAATCCGAAGAGAACTGCCGAAAGGGCTGAAGTTTTACCTTTAAGGATCGGAGGACCAGCGTCGGCAGTAGGTAGGGGTGGCCCACAAGCCTTCGGGAGACTGCGTCCGTCTCGCCACCGTCAAACTCTCGCCGTTCCGATGGTTATTGCTGGCCGACGGCGGTAGTGGCGACGGTGCGCCGCGCTGGATGATGCTTCGCTATCAACGCCGCCGTTAAAAGCATAGCGTCACCGGGCCCAAATTAGCCGGCCCGAAATAGCGGAATTATTGGCGACGGCGCGCATAGCCGGCTTGGACACGACACACCACGGTATCCGGTCGCGGAGAACGAGCGAGAGAATGCTTCCGTTACCGGTATATACGGCTCGATCACCTGGCATCGATTCGGAGGACATCCTCTGTGTTTTTTTTTTTTTGTGTTCGAAGAGAGTGCATGTTATCTCTGCTTCTAGAGAAGAGGGAATATACTCGCTACAAAAAGTGCCACGTGGAAATTTCTTTATCTCGGTCAGAGAAATTGTTATCGTTTACGATTACGGTAACAATAAATAAATTGACTGAAATGTGATAGAGTTTAAATTAAAACTCTTTATACTGCGATTGTGAATAGATGAATAAGCAATTACGAATAAATATTTGTTCAGTGTTACGAAAAAACTCATATTTTCATTATCTAGTCTTCTAAAATTTTTAATGTAGTATTTGTTTATAGAAATTTTTATGTGAAATGGTAGATAAACATTTTTGGATTATTGTTAAAAATTTCTTGACTATGAAAAAGAATTATGATGCATTGTAATTATTCTTCCTACAAATATGATAAATATGATAAAATATTTACATAAATAATCTTAAGAATTATTTAATTATATTTTGTAGCATCTGTTTAAATATTATTTAAGTGTAAAAATATATATTATTTAAATAATTTTCTAATTGTTATATAGCAGGAATTTATGCTTATACACATTAAAAGATACTTTTTCGTTTACTTAAATTTTTCTAAATTATATGTATAATAATAAAATGCCTTTGCACCTATTAATTATGTGTTGAAATAAAGCATTTATAAAGAGAGCTCACTTATAAATAAATCAAAATTTCTCTTTTGCAAATTAATTAAAATTCTATATATATGTATAATAGACTTTTAATTTTATTTTTATAATTGAAAACCAAATTAGTTTACCAAGTTAGTTTACAATATTCAAGCAACAGTCCAAATTATTATAGATTTAATTAGTAGAAACTTTGAAAGTTTTCGTTCGCTACCTGTCACATACCATGAAATTTATTTCGTTTGCCGGCATCGATGTCACTCGCATGCCATCCTGCATACCATACAATCCGTACACGCTTGTCACGTCATCATCTTCTTGTGTCGTCATACCGAACTGCTGGTGACTGATTCATCAAATAAAAAAAAGGATATAGAATATAGAGCATAGTAACGTATCAAGAATATCGACATATCTTGCTTAATTTTAGACTGATTTTTAATCTCAATCATTAATCAATTATAGATAGATTATTATTGATTGAATTAAATTTCTCTTTCAAGGCTAAGTATCTAAAGATATCATATTTTTTAATTAATATCAAGTAAATTATTTTAACAGAATTTATTTAAGACTTATTGTTAGTTATAAAAATGTGATGTTAAAGAAATTAAAACATGTTGAATTTTTTTTGACATTTTCATCGAAGAAATGTCATCTCTATAAAATCTACCATTAATCGCTGATAAATGTTTATATAAAATAAATATGATATATTGGCGTATTTGTACTGAAAAGTCAATTATCTAGCATATTTCATATTCTTTTCATTCATAAACTGCGTATAGTCTACGTAAATAGCAAAAGTCGATTTAAAACAATTAGTAAGAGAATTGGATCAGCTGATCCGACTCAGACTTCTGACTTTCTCATTGAATTGCTCTCTGTCTTTCTCACCTTTCTCTCTCGTTTTCTCCCGCCGATCACCATCGCCGATGACAGCCCCACTAGTATTCTCTCTATCTCTCTTTCTCACTGAGGCATAAGGTCGTCTGTGTCCGTTAGTGGAAACCGCTTTCCAAGCAAAGCCTATTAACGTACGTGGGCCTCAGTATCCTCACCGCCTCCGGATCTTAACGTTGCGCGGTGCGCGAGCATGCTTTTGCCGAATTTTAATTTCGGCAACTTCGATCTTGAGCGCTGACAGCTTATCGGTAATTTCTTTAAAAGTAAGGTCCTGCAAGATTAAAGACATAAATATCAAGGTTAGCGCGGAAGACACGTTCTCTTTTGTGCCGCAATGGCCGCGAGCTCGCTAATCGGAACAATCATGTTCAAATCTTTATTTCAAGTTCGAATCTTTATTTCATTCTACAGTGGCATGTACAAAAATAAAAGGTGGTACTTCCTGAATAATAGAGGAATTGGAAAGACGTCTAAAAATATTCCAATAAGAATAAGATGAAGTGTTTGAAAAAATACAAAGCGTTTTAAAAATCTTCAAATTTTTAATCAATATTCTATTTTTGAAAATATTTAAAAATATTATCAATTTGATTGTAATCTAATTTGTTTCTTCAAAAATGAGGATTGTAATATAAAATTTTTGCTTTCAATTATCTTAGATTCCGGTGAGCCGGAATCAACTAATTAAGGAAGATGAAGGGATGGTTCGACGCCTTTCGCAGCGATGGTGGTCCGACGCTCTACAGCTACAGCAATCGCACACCCGTGACAGGTGATGTGCCCCTGGTCATCGTATTCGTCATATTCGGTACCTTGTTCACGGCGTTCTTAGTCATATTCCCGGGTGTCAGGAAAGAGGTGAGCAGTCTTTCCACTTGTTCGTCGTGTCAGATCCTAGATCGTAGACCGACAGTTAAGCAAATTACTAGTTATGGCCGTGTAAATCTGATGTTTCTCCGCCGCAGCGGTTAACCACATTTCTCACGATTACCATGAGCCTCTTCGTGGGTGCGACGATTCAAGGTTCGTGCACTTTGTCTACTTTCCAAGTTGAAAGGCCTTGACTGTCAGTGGCGTAACTAACGGAGCTCGTATCACTAAGAGCTCAGCGAGGTCTAAAAAAAAAAAGAAGGAAAAAAAGGAGGTAAAGAAGGGAATTAAGAAGATGAACAAAATAATAAATGTTTCAAAGTCGTCATCTGCATATTTAGCAGTTATACTATTTATTTATATTTTATTTTCTCATGTGTATAGTTTTTCTCTATTATTATCAGATGTATAAGTTCGAGAAAGTAAAGAACAAAATAAAACTCGATATTGTTTAAAGAATCGAATATTAGTTACGCCACTGTGTGGGCTCGTAGTTTCATCATGTATTTATCTTGCCAGAGATATTTCTTCGATTGTGTCGAGTAAAATTCTCTTATTAGAAAAAAATTACGAAGTCGAGATTATTGATAGAGATGCTAATAAATGTAGCAAAAACGTGAAAAAATAATCATTGCGTTCTCTGTGTGTACACATGTAGTGGCGCAATACGGTTCATCCTGGCATACGAGCTCTGCCACCATTGTTAGTTCCTACAGCGCTTTCTCCAGGCACAAGGCGATGGCCGATATCGGCGGTTACATCGGCTTAATGCACATAAATATAACATACAAGTGTAAGTTTCAATGGAAATTCAGTAGGAATAATCTTGGATATCTCTTGTGTCAATTTTTTACAAACCATGTTTTTCAAAATATTGAACTACATGTGGCAAATTTAAATTCAATTTATAATCTACATCTATTTGCATTTTACTGAATCTTATCTTTGCAGTATTGCCAGAAAGCGAGCAAACGAACGGCGATGTCGAATACAATGAACGCTTTTGGTGGAGGAGTTCCGGCGAGATGACCAGCGCCTTCAAGCAGGCCCTTTATCAGGGCGCGCCATTTCCTATCGTCTCTCTGGCGGAGTACTTTAGCCTCCATCAGGAGGGCTTCTCCTGGGGCTCGCGATATCGCGAAGCTGGATATTATGCTTCGATAATGCTATGGTATTATATTCCCGATGATGAAGTACTTTCGCGCCTAAGAATCTTTTTCTAAACTAAAATAAACTTAATAAACTAATAAACTAATAAACTAATAAAATAAACAAATCTTTCTTGCAGGACCTCCTTCGCTTCGTGGCTGATGATGAACTTGTTGCTCATGGTAGTCCCGCGATACGGAGCATACGGCATGATTTTCACAGGCCTGTGTATGCTGCTAACAAACTTAATTTACACGGCTCTTCTACCATGCGAGCCTTTGATAGCTCATATAGACGGCTCGATCCTCTCCTTCAATCTTGGTTGGAATTATTGGCTGGTGGTATCAGCTGGTTCGTGAAATATTTGACTGTAACTGCTATGTGTGAGGATATATTATCACAATATTTTCTTTTATAGGTGCCGCATGCCTTTTGGCAGGACTCGTGATAACGGCTATAGATATGATCTTTCCTCATCAATTTTCGACTATACTCGAAGTCGACTATGACACGCCGTATGATAGGCATGTCATTATAGAGGAAAGCTTCGACACACGCAATGTTAGGCGGAAAGTTCCCAAGATCGAGGATTCGTTCGGCGATCGAATAATGAGGTGATTTGCGATTAAATTAATTGATTCAATTCATTAAATTATTCCCCTCCTAATTGCACGCTATAATTATGAAAACATTTCAGTCAATTGTCGTCCAAACTTCAGAATAGACACAATGCTAAAGAAGACACCGAGGGTGTCATTAATCGAGGATATACGTCGCATGAGCCGTCCGAATTCCAGCAAGAAATCGGTGATGAACCTAATAGAAGTAATTGGTCGTATCCCTTCCCACCCGCCTCGCGCAGAACCATAAACGGCTGATATATTTTTCGACTATTTTCAGATACAATCGACTTTCTAAAATGCCATTAAATATTTCAATCTATTTTATGTGTAACATATTTAAAAAAATAATATTATTTATAATAAAAAAATAAATACTGACTTTCTTTTTGAAAAACTTACTAAAAATAAATTTTTAAATTATAATAAATTATAATAATGCGTTCGCCGTCAAATTGTTCGGAATACTTTCAGGAAAAGAAAACAGGGAGAGAGAAAAAAGATCATCTTCTTTTCCTTGTTCATAAATAAGAAATGTAATATTAGTCGCGTGATAATTCATAAATAATAAAAAGCGCATATGTACATTTTATAAAATAGAATGTCGAGATTTGCATTGAAATATTGTCTAGGTATTGGACAGTCCAATATTTCACGCGAGCAGAGAACGGAATTATACCTTGACTAGCCAAAGTTTTCAAAGTGATGAATGAAATACGGCAAGCGCCGAGTTTTATTGACTTCGTCGCAGGCTGACATGACACTTTTCGTCAGAGGACGCGGTCCACAGCTAAATACTCCTATTTTGCTAACCTGTAAATTAATAAAATCTCATTCATTTCAAATATATTTCAAATATATATATATATTTTTTTTTAATATTAATATAGTAGACGCACGTAGCTGTGTTTCTTCTGAACAAATTTCAAGAAGGATGTCATGTCCGGTCGACCGAAGTGATTTATGGCCTTGAGTCCGGTAAATATACTTTTCTTCGATAGCCTCTGAAAATGATTCTCACATATGTACTACATATGTGAAATAAAATGTAATTAATAGAATAGAAAGTAATTAAAAATAGCAGAAAATTTTTTTTTTTTTTTTGGTTTTCGTATATTGTATACATATATACATATATACATATATACATAATTTTATTTAATTTTACCAGCATAGTAGTACGCAAATCAAACTTGTGGAAGAATTGCGTAATGAATATATGAATTTCAAGTACGTCTGTAACATCTTTTCTCTCAACATCTCTGAGAACTTCGATGAACCACTCGAAATGCTTGTGTGACGGACAAATCCATAGAAAATAGACCTGTGAAA
>JBCJKF010280880.1:0-14636 GCA_039654545.1 Plocamopherus ceylonicus | reverse complement strand
CCCCCCCCCCCCCCCCCCCCCCCCCCCCCCCCCCCCCCCCCCCCCCCCCCCCTCCCCCCCCCCCCCCCCCCTCCCACTTTCTTTTTGGTTTATTTAGTTTTATAGGGTTTTTTCGTCGGGTTTTTTTTTTCTTTTTTTAAATAGATTTTCCTTTAATTCAGCTTTGACTCTTGTTTATCATCACCTTCTGGAGTGAGATTTTGGTGACTAGTTGCGGTTAGTTGCTGTTGCACGCTTATTACCCTGTTAAAAAAAAATCTGATCTGGAATCTTCTCCTTTTTTCTTTACATTGCTTACTTGATATGAACAGAAAAGTTGGATTAAAGAAAGGTCTAATTGTGTAAAATATATTGAACGATAGATCAAATGCAGAATATAAGATATATTTACTTATACTTTGATTAATTTCCAAGGAACGTTACCTGTTAAATCTCTGAATAAGGAAGTAGAATAATTGTATTATTTAAGGGGCAGGTTAGTTTGATAATGATGGGCTGTGTGGGGGGTAGGGGGGTCTTGGGTTTTGATCTTTTTGGGTTTTTTTTTTTTTCCATCAAATTTAATTCTATCACCTAAGCACCAAATTGTAAAAGATCTGATTTTTCAGCACCCATTAACAGGAGGCTGACATATTCAGGATTTATATTATTTTGATATGTATTTTCATAAATCATCTATCAGCAACACATTTAGATATTTACCTAGTGATAGATTTTGCTGCTCATTCATCTACTTGACAGTCACTCCTTTTGACAGAGCACATTGTACTCCTCCTCCTTATCCATTTTTTTGCTTGTCCAATTTGTCCTGACTCAACGGAGTATCCTGCTTAATTTTTTGCATGAATTATGAGGTGCATATGTTTGCCATTTGGGGATTGCGTAATTGTCTAAGCTATTACAAATGGTCATGTTTTGGTCTTTTTTTCTTTTTTTTTTTTTTTTACTCAGATTGACCAAATAAAAATATTAACTTACAATTTATGTATATATCATGAAAGTATAAAAGGGGGTAAAGGAAGACCAGAAAGTAAACCAAAAAAGGGGAACGATATGATAGACCTCGAAAATGTTAAACAGAATGCTTTCAATCTTCTTATTTTTGTAATGTTAAAAAATTGCTTACCTCTGACTTGTCAGACTTTGGCCTGGACACTATTGCCTTTCATTATCATACTAATACACTTGTACATCCTTACACCATTAATTCAATTGGATCTTTATGATATTATGTTCATATTTTCTTCAAATCTCACATTATACCATAGAAATCATTAAACATGGCCTGAGTGCATTATCATTTATTTAGACGTGTCAGATTCAAATGTAACTTTTAATTTCATGACCTTTTGTTTTATGAAAACGCCTACTCATTGTTTCGCTGTTTATCATTCGAGTCTGCCATTCATCTGCATTTCTTCATTAGTTTGTTTTCATTCATGTAAAAATCATCATAGTCATTGACGTTGTGTCTGTTCATATTTGTTTGTGTGGGATTGTCTTTGTGGGGAAGGGGAGGGGTCTCATATCATTGTTTGAAGTTCACCGTTTATGAATATTATCATCTCTATCAGTTTTATGTCATTTTTATTTGTAATTTATTGAAAAAATGAATTTTTTCTTGTTGAAATGAAAATCATCGTGATGTATCCCTCCCTATACCTTATAGTTGCAAATCAGTGCTGCAGTTCCCTGCAAATGGTATTATTTTTCTTTTTTGGGGGTTGGTTTTGGTGGTTGGTTTTGCTTTTTTTAAGGGGGGGGGGGGGGGGGGGGTTATGTATTTATGATTTTTTTATATTTTTTTTTTATTGCATATATAAAATTTACTCATGTAGTTTCATTTGTTGTATAAGTTTGCAGATTTTTAGATTTGTGTGAAAACTGATATATGTAATATATATATTTCACAAACATGCCTCTTCATCTTCTTTTTCCTTTTGTCTCGCTTCCTTTCTCTCTGTTTTCAAATTCGGTTAATGTAAAATTCTTTCTGAAATGAAGCCTTTTGCTCGAGGGTTTTTTGTTTTGTTTTTGTTTTTGGTTTTTTTTTTTTTTGGGTGGGAGGTGGTTTGGGTTTTTTGGGGGGTTTTTTTTTTTTTTTTTTTTTTTCCTCTTGATGAAAGTCGCTAAAAAAATGAAGATTTCTAATATTTGAAATTTTAGGGGGTTTCAGGTAATTGATATACCCTAAAGATATTTAATAATCTGAAAGGCTTTTCATGAGGTAAGTTTTTGCACTGTAGGCTTGCCTTGAATTATATCTCAATTCTTCGGTGTTTTTCAAACATTAAAAACATATTGCTTGATGATTTGGTTGAATTAAGAAAAGTTTGTCTTGCCCAACATTTTGAAGAGGAAAGCAGGAGAAATTGTTATATGTAAATGAAGATAATTTTACTGAATGAAATGTTAAGAGTATGGGAGATTGCAACTCTGAAATAACGGTCAAAATTTTCCATTTAAATAAAGCCTTAAAAAAGTAAAAAAAAATAATTTTTAAATGTAATTTAACCTTAATTCAATGTACATACCTTCATGTGCAATACATTCTGACCATAGTTGAAGCTCTTCTATTGTTTCACAATATTTGAAATGAAAATTTTGATAATGATCACCTCTGAAATTCTATTTTGGAAGTATTTGTCTTTGAATGTCTCAAATTGAGACATGGAAAAGTTTGGTTTCTTTCTTTCTTTCTTTCTTTCTTTCTTTTTTATTTTTTTTTTTTTTTATTTTTTTTTTTGAGGGTTTTTGTTTTTGGGGTTTTTTTTTTGTGGGGTTTTTTATTGGGGGTGTGAAAGGGGGGCGGGAGGGTAGGGGGATTTTTAATTTTTTTAATTTTTTTTTTATATATAGAAATAAACTAGTGGGCAGTATTTTAAATTACCCTTTTCATTTTTTTGCTAGAGCAGTGCATTTGAATTTTACCACTTCACATTGATATCATATATGTCGTTATTGTACCTCACCCTTTTTTCTCATTCTGTCAGCCTCTTTTTCTGTCTTCCTTCACCTTTGCCTGAGAAAATTAATCAACTTATAGTTTTTCTATTTAGCTTGTCCTTGTGCGTTGTGTTATTTTTTTGTTTTGGGATCTTTTATCTTTTATTGCAATTCCTAGGCAAATAACAGCATGTGCCAAACATCTATATTCTGTTAGCTAGGCTAGACTCAGCTTGTGGTACACTTCCATTAATTTATGCCAATTGGAGTTTTGCTGATTCTGTAATATGCACCTAAGATAGGTGTTTATTAAAGCAGCAAAAGTGAATTTTATTACCCAAAGTTTCGTTTTTACATTTGCTTCTTGAATGTTAAAGGAAAAGTATTATATCAAGTTGTAATTCTTTCTTTTACATAATATAGAACAAACTACTTTAAACTTCCTAAGTTTTAATGAAGAATCAGTAGGACCATAACTTTCCTTCGTAATATTTTACGCCGCTTCAAATGTACCTTTCCTTCTTTTTCCATTTATAAACATAGACCCCAGTTGATAACAATTATTTTAGATAAAGAATAGAAGTAGAAGGAATCTATGAGAGTTACATACTCATGTATAAGGTACTGATTTTAATGCATGGGGTGACTCTCATGGTCATTGTCGTGATTTACATCTTGTGGTAATTGCTTGCTAGAATAGTCAAGTGGATGTTTGGCATCTTTGTAGATTTGTCCTTGCAAAATTGATCAATGTCAGCACAACCAGTAATTCAACAAGTATAGGAATGAGAGCTACATATCGGGTGATTTGGATGGAATGGAAATGTATATTCCTTAATTTACGATTGGTGGGAAAATTATTGCAGATAAATGTGGATCAGAATTTTGGGAGCTTTTTGTTTTTACAGTATTTTTGATGTCAAGTGATTCAGTCATTGTATCTGTTCTGATCTAAATTGATCTTTTCTTCATTTGTTTTTCTTATTAATCTGGTTATTTTTGTATTTATTTGAATAGTACAATTTGAAATCCATTCCTGTTTTCTAGTGGTATCGATAAAACACAGTACTTAATTTTAAACTGGAGAAACAAACATGAATGTGGCTGGCATTCATGCCATCTTCTCGTTTCATTCAACTGCATTTGAATTTTCGATAGTTTTCAGATCACAAAAAAAATGTGTTATTTTCATTGCTGGTTTCTTTCTACTCTCTCTCTCTCTTTTTTTTACTTCTTTTTTTTTAAATTCATCAAGTCCATGCCCCATATATTTGCATGCTTACTGTTGGCCAAGGTCTCCTGTGCTTAATTTCATGTATGGTTTGGCAACACACACAAAACGTCTTACATTGTTTCATGAGAATAACTAACACTAATCTTGAATGCTTTCGGTATCCAGATGGCCTGTCTTTTTCTTTTCTCTCTAAAAGTTCTTGTAATTTACTTCGATTTGGAATGTAGCATTTTTTGGTATTTGAACACTAATGCATTGTAATTGTGTATTTGTATATTTGGAATTTTGTCGTAAACGTTTTTGGGTTTTTTATTTTCATTTTGTTTGTTTTATAGAAAGGTTACCTGATTTCAGCTTTTTGTTGAATCTTCTATTATTTGACCTTTACTAGCACATTTTTTGAGGTTTGTCTACATATGACACTGCATTTATATCGTAAAAATTCTTGTTTCTTTAATCTGGCTTTTGTTCTGTGTGCAACCCTCGTTTAAAAGATCGAACTGAACTTTGATTTGGATTTTCTAATTTTTTCATGTTCAATACTTGCGTTTATATTCCCATACAAAAAGCACAGAGGGGTTTCTAACCAACCAACCATGATGTAACTAAAAGGGTTGGATGTGATCAAAAAAGTGTTTGGTCGAATATAATTACAAATTTCATCAAGATATAGGTGTTTGTAACATTAATTTTCAAAATATCCCATGAGATGGAAATATTTTTTATGTTTAAGACATATATGAGAATGCTCTCTAGGTCACATGGTTTGGTTAGGTTTTCCTTTTGTTAGAATTATATTCAGATGCTTCATCTTTTTTACTTAATCCCTCATTTGTTTTTTATTTCTTCTTCTTTCTTTTTTTTTAATGGGGTAGGATGAAATGTAAAAAAAACTTATTTGTATGTAAGCTTCTATATCCCTCACCCCTCAATCCTAATGGCATGCTTTCATCTCCAGTCCTGTTCCTTTGTTATAAACTAATCCCTTTTTTTTTTTTTCACTAAATGCTTTGAAAGAAACCCTTGTAGTTTTAAGCTGTGGCACTGATGTTTTCTATTTCATGTATAGTATAATCATAATCTACAGCCAATGGTGAGGCAGCAATCAATATAGTGTCTTTCAGGTTCATTTATGGGGATTATACAAAGCTGTTGCAGTTGTCCTTTTGACCTATGATCCTTTTCAAGCCTTGTATATTTGAGATATTGTCTGACACATTATCAGCAGCAGTCTTAATCTATAACGGTACATATCCATTGATCTAATCGGACAGATTAATTATGCTCAATAATTCTTTGATAAATGCTGGTTGTGTGTGTTAAAGTGTATGCTGTTTAAAAAAAAATTCTTGATGCACAGGGCAACGAAGTTGATTAACAATTTTAGATTTTGTGATCACTAATGGCAATAATGATCACCCTGGTGACTGCCACCCCATACTATATTTTCCAGTGCTTTGAGTCAACCTTTCTGCTTTGGAGAGAATAAAAAGTATATCTTTCCATGTTGAGAAATAAACAAACCACTTTTTATTTTTGAACTCGGGATTCCTCCATTGATTTTCCCTTTCTCTTTGGTGCTTTTTTTTTTTTTTTTTACTGTCATCAGGAAGCTTACTGCCTTGTTGAAGAAAATATGTTCAACTGTATGGCTAGTCCCCATTTCTTTTTTCATGCTTTTCAATATCATGAAGGGTTTGAAGGGAAAATCAACAAGGAAAAGATGTATTTAAATTAAGTCATATTGCTTTTCATAGCATAAATAGCAGGAAAAAATGCGTAAGTGGATTCATAGGTAAACATATTTTTTTCTTCTTCTTTCTTGTTATTTGTTTCTTTTATTCTTCACTACTTATATCCTTGAAAGATTGAGTCACCATGTCGAATTGGTAGGGTAGATTTTGACTGATCTTTGAAGTTAAAATCCCTTTGTTCCTGAATTGACATTGTGCTTTGGATTGGATAGATATTGGTATGAGAAGAAAGTTGTGTTTTACACCATTGATTCTAGCCTTCTTGTTTTTTTTGCTGTGTTCCATTATTGTCATATTTTGTTTGTTTCTATTCTCATGATATTCTTGTCTTAATTCACTCCAATAATAACCATGCACCTTAATTTGGCATGACAATTTTTAATATGTAGAATGGCACTAATCAGTTCCGTAGTTTGGGTTATGGTCAATAGTGCAAAACACTGGCTTTAAATGTGTAAAATATCCATCCTTAATTTCATTTTGGGAAAACAATGTATTCTTCAAATTGTTGTGGGTTTGCATTGTGAATGTTTTTGTTCAGGCTCTTAAAAACGGTGGTTGTTGTGTCTTGGGTTTATTTGTTTTTAGTTTTGTCCAAGGAATTTATTTTTTATTTTGAAATGACTTAAGTGTTAAAATGAATTTAAAAAATCTTTACATTTTCACTGATTGGGAGAAATATCTCTGGTTCGCTTTATCACTTGATACGTCCGTAGCATTGATGAGTTGGATGTTGTATTTTAAGACTGAGGTGTCAAGAAATTTGACACATCCAATTCATTTTTTTTTATCAGTTGGAATTTTTTGTTGTTTACAGTTTGTTGTTTTGTTTGTTTGTTTTTTGTTTTTGTTTTGTTTTTTTTTTAATTTCTTATCAATGGCTTTCAGCGGAGTGGTATTTTAGTGAAATGTTTTTATAGTGGTTTTGAAACAATTGAAACAGATGTTAAGGATGTGAGGCATAACAATTACAGAAATTATTGCTAAGTTGTAGTTTCTTCCCAATAGCATCTTTAAAATTATGTCATTTAAAAAAAAAGATATTTTTCTCTGCTTGTTGTTCAAAGGAAACCTTGTGATTTTTTAAAGATTAAATTAGAAAATTCCTGCCAATCGAATTATAGTTAATTTTTGCGGAGTTGTGTTATTATGTAAGATATATTGAGTGCATCTTTTTTTCCTATCATCCTCTATACATTGTATATATAGCTAGCTCCTCAGTTGCAGTTTCAAGATGTATGTATACCTCTGATACCACTTTTCTCTTTCTTCCACTGCCATCATCCATACGGTTTTATGAGTTTATGTATTTATTTCCCTTAGTCTTCTAGCTGCTTGTCGTTAGATAAACGTAATCCTGATAAACTTATTTACCTTAATGCTACAAGCACCATTTTACTGTTGCATGGTATAATTATTGGGACAAAAGATGTCACTCAACGCTTCAGAAAAAATCAAATTCTTGACTAAAACATTATCCACATCTGGTCTTTTGTATTTTATTAATTAACAATGATTATAATTACTGTTGAATGTCTCATTTGCTTTCTTTGACCAAGACCAGAGGTCGATGAAGTTCTCCTCCATCATTTGACTATAACTTGAAGATTATGCTAAAGTGCTATCCCCCTCCCCCCCTTTCCCCATTTCTTAAACAGCCGTGTTTTTTTTCTTTGCTTTTATTTGATTTATCAGTAATATAAGCATCTTGAATAGCCATTAGTTCCTCAGGTTTCATTCATGTAAGGACATACAACATATCTTCATAATATTATTGCATTTTTTTTTTTTGCTCATATATGTAAGCATCCCTAATTTAGCTTTGTGAACGATGTTTTCCTAACTTTCATCAGACTGGCTGAACTACTAATATTATGTGCATGTTCAATCATGTATTTGATGTCTTGGAGTTTGACAGGCTGGAGTGGTTTTCTTACCATTTGAGTTAGAGGATTTCATTTGTTTAACTCATTGTCGTGCATCTTAAAACTATCTCTCGTTCAACTGTCATTGTTTACTTTATTCATACTGTTGTCATCGGCTCGTTCAGCAAAGACTTCAGTCAGAGGAGACTGGCCAACCAACCAGTCTGATGCCCTTCAAAATCATTCATTTGTGCAGAAAAGCCAAAGAATATAATGAAAAAATTAAATGAATAATAGTAATTCAAAAATGCTAAATGTTATAGAAATATCATGATGATCTTCAAATAATTTGTATACCATCAAAGGTATGTTTGCCCTTGAAATTGGAAAAAAGTGGTCCAATTCCGTCTTTATGAGTTTTAACTTTGAAAAAAAAACTTTGTTCTAGATTAAATAGAATGAGTAGTAAAAGAGTAATGTAGAATCTCACCTACACTTTGTTTTTTGTTCTTCACTAATTATTTACTAAGCATTTTGCTGCTGGCTTGTTAATTATTTTTTTCCGAATTCATTTATGTGGATGTGGGGATTACTGTTGTGGTTGTCTTTCCCCTTTCGGCCCTTTTTGTTGTTACAATTACACTTTTCATCTCTTTTTCTTTTGTGCGTGTTTTTGTGTGTGTGTGATGTATTTCCTCCCCCATCCCTGACCTTCATCATTATTCTGCATCATCAGCTTTCTCTGTTTTTATGTACAGTTTTCATCGACTGACTTAGTTCTCGTCTCTTCTAATTAATTTTCTTTTTTTTTCAACAACAACAACAACAACAACAACAACAACAACAAAAACAACAAAACAACAAAAACATGTGAAAAAGTCATCCTGATTTTTTTATGAGGATTTATCAGCTTTAGTTGCTGATAGTTTTGTGTGTTTTTTTTTATTCTAGTATTTGTTCTACCAACTGTTCCATTCCATTTCATTTTTCCTTTCGTTGTCAAAATATCTCGGAGTAAATGGAAAATGTTTTTGATTATTATGTTTTGACCTAATAGAATTTGTTTACATTGTTTTCTTTTCTTTTTTAAAAATTCATACTGTTACTTTATTCTGTGCAGTCTGTTGTAAAAAAAAAAAATGAGAAAACAAATAAAACCAAACCCCTTCCATTAAAGACTATCGCACTCTACTCCTGTACCCTTTTCAAATGAAAGGATATAAGGTGTATGAGAGATTTCTCTCATTTGAAATTTTGCACACTTATTTCTTAGCCGTGTTATATCAGTTTTTGAAGTTCAGTTGGTTATCTAGTTACATATAAACTACCAAAAGAAAAACAAAACAAAATATATCGCAGCGTAAATTATTCACCATAAACTTTATAGAAAAGAAAAACAAATTGGTTTTAATTGTCAATTAACATGTGTATCACAATACTTTACTGATTTCTTTGTTGTTGCTGGTTTTATGTTGAATTTAAAATTTGTCTATCATTCCGTTCATTGATTTACAACTACTGCTTTGTATAATCACTATAGAATACTCAAGGTTGGCTAATTCTTGCTGTAATATGAACCCAGTGGCCTATCTATATCTTTCTGTCTAAATACATATTGTTTGTTGTGAAATCTTTTTTTTTCCTAACTGGCGTACTCTTGGCTAATGGTGCTTGGGCTCAGTTTGTTTTTTGTTTTTGTTTTTTGTTTTTTTAATTGTTTGTTTTGTTTTGTTTTTTGTTGGTTTTTTCTTATTGACATTTACCTTTTATGTAAATAACTTTCTGATGTTTTAAAAGCACAACATAGGGCTCTTCCTACCCATGCCCCATCCCCTCATATACCCTCTCCTCCCTTCTACCCAGTTACTCATGCACAATAAGATTGTCTAGTAGCTTGCTTTCATTTAACTGTGGAAATCAAACTGTTTGAGTACACTTATTGTCTTTATCAGTGCATGTGCTGTGTGATTAGAATGCAACACAGGTTTGTTAAGGATGTGTAGTAGACAAGCAGTACTTTGAAGCTAGAGACACAAAGTAAGGGATCCCAGTATGTAGGAAAAGTATTCCTGATGTGAGGAAAAGGGTGTGGCATTGATGCACATGCAGTGCCTTGATTTGAAGATATGAATAAATAGTAACAGAGTGAGCTTTAAATTCTTGGACTTGCGACAATCACATTTTTACATTGCTATGTAAATAAATTCGTTGGGAATGTTCTTTTTAACCAAAATACAACTATTTTAAAAGTTATATTCTCTTGTAATCATATGAAATCAAAACATTGAAAGTTCACAATTATCATTTGAATGGGTTTTTGTTTGGTTGGATTTTTTAAGCCACTCATTTGAACCCCGCTTTTATGGTTGTATTGTGTTTACATAATTTTCATATTCTAAAAGAATCAAAAGAAAACAAATAAAAAAAAAAAATTAAAGAGGAGATAAAGAAATCTTCTGCAGGGGGTTATATTCAAGTATAACACTTTCCCTTGTACTTTCCAACTTCTATGTTCCTTCTCAATTGTTTGTAATGTATTTTCTCAATATATCCCAGTTGTTATTATCAAAGATAATAATTGCAGATGTAATAAATTGTGTTAATTAAAGCAGCCCTCCATTATGTCATTCAGTAGCAAACTATACGGTAGTTAAAAAAAACAAAAAAAAAAATATGCAGACTACGGTTTGAGTGAAGGTATCCTGGTAGAATTTAGGATTTTTGATATCATCCAAGTATTTCTGCTTTTGCCAATGAAGTGCATCTTTTGCCCCGTAATATGTAACACTTTTCTTTTCCTTTTTTTCCAATACTTTTTTGTTTGAATACATTTCTTGTGGGCCTCTATGGACACACCTAAAAGCTTCATTACCTTTCATTTGTATAGTTCCAAACCTTTTCAGGAATTGACAGTCCTTTTTCTGTATTCCCCCCTCCCCCTCTCCCTCTATTAATAGCGTGGCTGAAATCATGCGAGGAACTTAATGAAAAAAAAATTAAGCAAAATAATAAGACAACACTCTTTCAACAAGCACATTATACTCTTGTTATTTCTTGTCCATATATGGTCATACAGGTTCATTTATACAGGACTCTTTAAACGATTTGTGAAATTCTGCTGGGAAAATATGAATATATTTTTAAAAAGCCCACGTTGACCATCATTATCTTGAATGAGACATGCCAGCTTATCTGAAATAAGCCCTATTTGTCTGATGTTATTCTTTGGGAATCTTGTTTTTTCAGTTTTGTCTTTTTTCCTGTTGCTTGCAGGTAAAAATGGTGGTACAACAGCAGCTCAACGTAGGGAGAATGCAGCGAAGAAATCGGGGAAGACAGCAAATGTGGATCATTTGGTGAGTGTGGAAGTTCTTTTGAGTTTTGCTGTGTATGTACATAGTGGTCATTGGTAAAATGAAATAGAAATTATTTCAGACTCAACCTCATTCTTAATTTTCAGATTATTGTTTAACAAAATGTTATGAAATACATCTGTAATTGTGTATAAATCTGATATTTTGCTGAAAGAAGATTAGTTGAACATCAGGAAACTTTGATGAGTTAATTTCATTTGTGTTGAAATGTTTTTGCAATTAGCATGAGCATGTTTGCTCCGAATTGCACCGGGGGGAGGGGGAAACTTATAATTTTTACTGTTTTAAGTTTTCAAATATTCTTGAGTTAATTTGACTTTCAATTGAAGGCAAATGATGATAGATATTTTCATTCTGCATCAGCAAACATTTGATTAAACCATGTTCAAAAACATGTTTTACTATTTAAAATTCTCAGGAGGAGATTGAGTCGACTGTGTCAGAAACACCCATTTCTTCAACTGCAACCAGTGTCATGGAAGGAGAGAGTAGCCAGTCATCCATTGTGACCACGTCATCAATGAGCCCCTCAGTGGAATCCACATCCTCACTTGTTGCAACATCAACAAATCCAGTCACATCAAACCCTGTGACCCCTGAAAAGGTACAGACATAGATTGCATGGGTGCTTACCGTTCAGGAATCAGGATGTTGCCCAGGGCGTCCCGGAACTTTGTCGTTGCGGTGGTCGGGCGGGTGCCAAGTGGCCTAACCGGCTCGCTGGTGCAATAACAGCTATGAAACAGACGCAGCGGACAAACGACGTACGGCGGGCTTTCCATGGTCACAAGTTTACATCATGTACTTCAGTATAGTACAGTAGACGGCAGCTAAGTGCACGGTGGTTGGGAGCAGGCTTGAGCGTGCACTTGTCCGAAGTGTGCACTTAGGTGGCGGCCGACATGTCACTATTTTTTTTTTATTGTCACCTGATTTTACCGTAAGGATGGAGTTTTTAGAGTAACGTCCCTTGATTTTAACAGGCGAACAACGTGCTGGCCCCGCCCAGTCTCTCATGCCATGCTTGAAGTCAATCACACGAAGCTGACCTCCCAACCAATTAAAGACAGAGGAAATGGGGGAGGGGAGTTACATTCCATTTTCACTTTCACTTTACGGCCGCATCACACTATAATGGTTACGTAAATGACATAATGAGGGCCATTTGGGCACTAGATCTATGCTACCTGCCTGTGCCTCGCGTTACTGCCAGACGATTATGTGAATGGCCGTAGGGAAAACTAGCCGGGTGAAGGGAGTCTTGGTTTTTGTGGTACTTTGGTGGTGTGAAACATGGTTTGCGTCCTCTTTGTTACACTGGCTTTGATCACATTCGCACCAATATGGAATCGCACGGCCTGTGCTCGGTCTCTGGTGTAATGAAAGGCGTGCAATATCTTTGCTAGGCCTATTATTTATATCTTTACGCTCCCCGTGCATTTAATGATAGAGTTTTATATAGGGAAAATTCGGTCAGAGCAGGAAAGCGTGCATTTGGTCGAAGCGTGCACTTGTGCAGTGTGTACTTAACTGGCGTCTACTGTACTTAAAGGGTTATTGGACATGTCGCTAGATGGTAGCTATGTGGCACATTGGACAAAGTTGTTGATATTATAAGGCGCTACTCTTTGTATGAAACGATAGATCAAGGTAGAGTAGTGATGCTAGTACTAGTCTGAACACAGGTAAAAGTAAGAAATAGGTCAGAGTATATGGAAAGTCACGGACCCAAAACCCGAGCTCGTACGTCTAGCAGTACATGTAGGGTGAGACCTACATCTAGATCTATCTGAAGCCTTTTCTGCAGAGTGATGGTGTACTTCCAGTTTGATATGCTCTTTTCAAAATGATCAAACTATTGTGAGAACAAAAGATTTTTGAGGCCCCAAAGAATCGACTTGTCGTTATAGGGGGGTATTAACTACTTGACTACGTTTCGCATGTACTTTGTCCCGCTTTGTCCCTCTTTTTCTCACAATTTGTCCCTCTTTTCCATTGACTGAGGTTGGCAGCTGTGGGCCCGATGCTATTTTTATAGTCCACTGAACTTGAACGCCCGTCATCCTAGGCCTAATTAGCAGTCGAGCCTACCAGCACAAAGAATTTAGGGCCGAGGCAGACTGCCACCCTTTCCAATTTAGGTGTAACCGTTATGCTTTTTCCTCAGGTTTCGATGCTGTCACAAGTTAACAATTAGGGTCGGCATTTTTAAGCTTTTTCTGACATGCCGACCCATCATTGTCAATTTGTACTTATTCTTGTATACTTGTTATTGAGTCATATTGATAATTTGCCTTATGGCCAACGTGGTAATGGCAGTCACAACTAGAAGATTCGCCTTATGGCGAAGTTGGCAACGTAAGGGTTAAGGAGCTGTTTGCTTTGGTTTTAGAAGTTTGGTCAACATTGTTGAATCTACTTCTCCCAGGTCCCTTCCATCCTCAGAAAGTTTTCTAGAGTTAGAATGTATACACATCAGGAAAGTTTTTCTTAATATCTCTGCATTTTACATAATTTGTTGTGTATGGTGTTTCATTTGACAGTCCCCAGTCAAGGTAGACAACAAGGTTAACAGCAAGAGCCCAAGTGTCACGCCTAGAATCTCAACCAGACTTTCACAAAGGACACTGCTTACCAGAAACCTTAATGCATCCAAAACTTCCTCTCCTGTAAAGATGGAGGATCAGTCTTCATTTGAGGTGAGCAGGGTAAAATTGCATCTTATACAGCAGGCCTTCCACTTGTCCTCAAATTTGCGGAATTCCGCATTTTTCGCCCTTGCAGGGATTTCCGCAAGTGAAAATTCTCAGAGGGAGGATTCCCGAAAATCCGCGATTCACCCAAGGTGAATTAACATCAATGGCTCATCATTTGCCAATCGCCGTGAAACAAGCTGCGGTCAAAATTTAACATCGCTGACTCAAGTTTTACAAGTTGCCATGTACGTAGATCTAAGCGCGATCACAGAGAGAAAGCTGTTCGTCACGCGTACCTTTGCCATGAAATTATGCATGTTCTCTTATGAAAAGAGAGCAGTCGGTCCGCATAATCACAGCTGGCACAGAGCGTGCATAAGCAGGACGCGGCGCTGCTAATTTTGGAAGAATAACAGAATTCAACTAGGTCTACATTCTTTCTAAGTCCAAGGCAGTGCGAACAGTGTATGATGACTCTCAGAAACATGGCGGCAAGTTCATTAGAAACCGGATGCTTTGTGTGGAATCATGCTACATGTATTACTATTACATGCGCTATTAACGAATCTGTGGGCCGTGCGCCTTCTCAAGGCCTAGACTGTAACTATGTGGTGTCAATCAGGCATTTTCCAAAGCTGCAGTTTGGGGGGGGGTCCGTTTATCATGTAGATGAGTAAATCGCCTAGGCCTACATCTATACTATATATAATTGGGGACTTGGAAAATCTGTCATTGCGAAAGGCTTCTAAATCACTGAACATTCAGAT
>JBCJKF010279769.1:0-14641 GCA_039654545.1 Plocamopherus ceylonicus | reverse complement strand
ATTACCACAAAAAAAAAATATAATATATATATCTAAATGGAGTTGATTCAATTAGTAATGTATAACATACCTTACTAAAGCAAACAAAACTCCCAAAACTAAAACCAAAAACAAAAAACAAAACAAACAACAGTAGTGACAAAAATAAATAATTAATTAAAAAAAAAGAAGAATAAGAATAAGGTGAAACAAGTATATTCACCTGGATATCTTCAATGCAGTCTTCCAATGAAAAGTCAATATCAATCTGGCCAACAATGTCCATGCAAGCTTTGAATGTTGCACTGACCTCGAGAATAGCTTTGCAAGTATCCTCTGCCTGTTCCTTTGTAATACCCCCTGGAGTTGGCCATGTTGGCAGCTTGATATGATATAAATAGATTCCTTATATACACTTTTAAAGAATTTCAGGCGAACATATTAAAATCTCAAAAAGAAAATCTTGGAGAGCAAGGATAGGAAAAATAACAGAAAAATTACTGTGTCTTGTTATATTGTTTGTTTTTTTTCTTTTCTATGCTTATAGAAATAGGGTGTCCTTATAAACATGTTAAATATATTACAAAAAATAAGTCAACAATATTTCTAAAGAAGAGTATGAAAAGGAAGATGATAAAGAACATGCTTTTTTTCTCTACTGAAATGGTCAACTTTACCTGGACACGGTAATCTTCTTCATATTCCCAGACCTCAGGATCCTGAGCTACAATGCAACTGTCATATGTGTCATCACTGGAAAGCACCTCTGTGGTGATGTCTTCAGTATCTAAAAATACAACAATTTGAATACGGAATGCTGCAATGTAATTGTTTTTTTAATCCTTACTGTCAAAATTTAATGCAAGCAATCTCCATCTACTTCACTTAACATTTAAGAAATTAATTGGACTCTTGATTTAAAATTATAAATCAACAATATTTTATCAAAGATTGTAATCTTAAGTTTCTGGTTCAATTTTGCATTGTTCAAATAATGGGGACTAAGGAACATTGATTTAGCTGTGTATTTTCACCCATATACTGCAAAGAAAATTCGTAAAAGAAGAAAACACACAGACATGTCAAAAAAAATTGTCAATAAGAAAAAAAACCCCAACAAAACCCCAAAACAAGCAACAAGATAGAACTAAACTATACACATCCAATATAACAAGAGTCAGTAACAAGACAAAATACTTTTTAAACCTTTGTCACGAGTTTGAGAAGAATCTCTTGCAGTTTGTGGATCATCGCAGGTTTGGATGGCTGCTGTGGTTGAACAGTAAGCATCTTGGCCTTGTAGACAGTTACAGGAGGATGTAAAATCCTGTGAACTTGCAATGGTGGTGCAAAGACCGTTATAGAGAGATTCATTGGCCGGAACCCTGAAATGGTCATGGAATGAGACCAATATGCATTATGGATCTATACAAAATTAATTACTTACCAATCAAGATTTCTTTATGTATCATGTCTCTTTGAGTTGATGATCTCATTGGAGAAGAATTATAAGATAGATTAAATTTTCAGGCTGACAAGAGTTAAAGGACCATACATGACACCATGGCAACTTGTCAGAATAAATGTGGAAACAATAAAGCAACTCAAATGAAAATGTATCAATTACACAGAACGTCAAATTCTGAAATTGTATTCTACATGGGGTAATTAAGTATACAACTAATGCTATTTTAAGTCAGAACTATTCTCTTGTTACTTTTCATATTACCTCCAGGATAGAGAGAATTCTGTTTCATCTCGTACAAGTGTGCCATTAATCAGAGAGAAATCATTACTCTGGTCATTGTCATAGGAACCACATAGACCTGGGGGAAGAAAATATTATTCTTAGTCTTTTATAATAAATAAATCAACAATTCAAGTATAGCCAATGACCACATCTGCTACGATTTTTTTTTCTCAGTGGCATTTAGCTGTTAGAGAAAGCTATTTACAAACATTTCCTCACTCAACTAAGATGCTAAATGAAGACCAGTTTTGTAATTGCAGCTTACATTATTTGGTTGTATGATTAAGGGTAAAATTGCATCCTTGCACTGTTTTTGCTGTTTTTATACAATTCTTTCTGTTTCATGTCTTAGTGTTTCTCTTCATGTGTTTTTCATTCTCTTTATCTCTCCTAAGAAATATTGAAATAAAGTCCAACAATATAAATAACCAAAACCTTAATCTTTGGAGTTGCTCTCAATAAATGGTAGATATACCTTCTGTTTGTTCGTAGTCATAAGCAGAGGCTCGAAGATAGATGAATAGATAATTTTTGCTGAAACGTCCTCTATTTTTTCCTGTCCGTACCTCAATGGTCATACCCGTTGGTAAGATAACCTGGGAAGATGAAGGGAAGGAAAATGTAGGTAGAAGTGATATGCATATGTGAGGGATAAAAAAGCTTTAGTCCTTACAAGCCTTTCAGCTCATAGGGTTGGAGCTTATCCCTGGCTCCATAGCATTAAGCAGTAAGCGATAGATTTAATCTTCATTTTCACGTTAGCCAAATGAAGTGAAAGAGGTAAATTTTCATGCATTAGGAAATTATGCATGTGTCCCTCATGGATTTGGACATAAGACCTCTCGGCCCATAATCCAGCTCACTATTGCTTTACCATGTCACCCCCATATGAAAAGGAGAGAGTGAATAATGTTTTATCAATAAAAACCATGCTATAGTCTATCTCATAAGTTTTTGTGGATGAAAACAATTAATATCTCAAATGCTGAAAAAAATGTATTGATGAAAATTTGCTATGCGCCTATAGAATAATTAGTCTTAGCTAGTCTATTAATTTCAACTCTATACTTGAAGGTTTTGATGCAGTTTCTTCTTTGCCTCTGTAACAAATTATTATGCATCACGCAACATCAAATTTTACAGTAATATACCCTGTCATTAGCCCTGTGGCTCTTAGCCCTGCCCATATATAGGAGTTCACAACAATTGACCGGGGCCACTATGTTCGAGATGTAAACTAAGAAATATTTTGCAGTAAAATTTTCTGTAGTATGAATCAAATGGTCATGGCTAAAAAATCACAAACTTGCACGAGTGATGAGCCATTTTCGTAGGTACTGGACAAGAAGAAAATTATTCCCAGTTATGACTTAATTGTATGAAGGCTTAATGCAAAAACATTGAAACCAGACTTTGAACATGTTTGAGAAATTAATTTTTTTCATCTACAAAAACATACGAGATAAACTAGGACAAAGTTCTAGGCAAATCAAATAATGATTTTTAAAACAAAATAAATCATATTATGCAAAAGCAAAAACTGTTGAATGTAGGTTGAAAATGAAATCTTTCCTCCACTCTTAAGTACACAATATAGATTCATCTACATTTTAAAAATTCTCATCTTGTTCCATTTTATTACCATTTTAATGTGACTAAATAAAAACTGTAATGGGGCATGTACGTAATTTTTCCAGTAATCAAACTGTGTTGAAAGCATTATTGTTATTATCCATCTGGTAAGATAATTCCTTTTGTGTTTACCAATATTGAGTAAAATTTCAACTCTCTTGCACAAAAATAAAACACATGTTTAAAATACATGTAATTTCATCAATGAAAATTAAATTCATTACCTGATAAGAACCATCACTTCTGTGAAGAATTTGTGTACCACTTGTCAGGTCACCATTGATATAAAGTTTCGGAACAAGAGGAATAAATGTTCCATTTAATTTGGGACCACAGCGATCAAAAACAATCACGTCATCTCCAGATTTTATGGACAATGCACAATTACAGGTGGCCTTGCCAGAACAACTGCGATGATAAGATCTGACCTGAATTTGTCAAAAAGAAAATGAATCTCAATGTGATGAAATCTGATGTCTTTTTAATTTATCATATCATATCATATCCGAATAAAGGCGGTCTAGGTATAATACTTTTAAATGCCCTGTACTGATAATAATGCTGTATGAAAAATACAATGCATAGTATGATTATCAAAATTAAATTTTATTCAATTAAATTCAATGTACTTATTCATCCCAAAGGAGGGTAATTGAATTAAGATTACACAAGTGTGAAAGAATATAATATAGATATAAGACAGATGATTTATTTGAGAACATTGAAAACAAAACCACAGTAACAAATTTTCTTATTAAAAATGTGAGGTGATATGATACAAATATGATAAACAATGATATAAATGATCAATGTAAAAAATGTCATTGGAACCTCTACAGTTTTTGTAGGAGACTTTGTGTTTATATGACTACAAAAACAACCAGCAGATCTTTAATAAGTTCGAAATACACTATAAAATCAGTTGTGCAGAATTTGGGAAGTGGGCAAAAATGTACAGCTACAAGTTTACATAGCTATTAGATTACTGATATGATTCTTAATGAGGACGACTTTTCTCAACCACTTCCAAACCACTGTTACACCAAGACATGATCAATATAGGTAAAAAAAAAGAGGATGAATGCCTTAAAAAAAACCTTACTTCAAAACCTTAGAATAGCTAGAAATCCCTGAATTAAGACTTTTACAAATAGTGTAAGCTTTCTATTGATTTTCAGAATGTTTTGCTTTAGTCCTTATATTAAACAATACTCAAACTGTTCTTAAATTAAGATTTTTACATTACTCCACTGAAATGACCTAGACCATAGTTTGCTTTGTATTTACCTCATATGGCAAGCTCTTGTGTCTATATAGAATAAACTCTCCTTGAAGCCAGCTGTTGTATCTCCTAGTGATTTTAAGGAGAAAGATCCATTTATAAAATTTCTTAAAATTTCACAAGTTTTCTTCTCTTTATTTTTAAGTCTATGAACCAGCAAAAATATGTGTGAGCAAAAGTAGATATAATCAAGGTTTGAAGGATATTACACTTCATATTTGATACTGAATTGAACTTAAGGCAAAAGTGCCTCCAGAGAAAACCTATGCAGAGTCAAAAGCAAGTAACATAGTGACATATCTATGACTTGATGTCATCCTAATCACCTACTATATTCAACCTCCTATTTAGTACTTATCAACAAGGGACAATGAATATAAATTTAATATGTTGGCTTTGCGAAAAAATGCCTGCTTGCTCAAATTTTAATTCCTTGTGATGCAATCTTTATATAGGGTGTGTTAGAAAAATGGCGCAGGATTTTGGATGGCTTTAACATGTAAACTATGAAACAAAGAGTATTGAAAATTCACACATTAAAGGAACAGTCCAATTATTCATTGCATATCGAATTTCACAAGAATCCATGTGTGGATTTTAAATAATCTGCTTTTAATTAAAAATGGTTTGAAAAATGAATATTGATATAAAATGTGGCACATGTTCTTACTGTTTTGTGTTATTCCTGTATAGGACATCAAAGTTCCTACTCCATTTTTTTTGCCCACCCGATACATGTATTAGGATGAAACTTTCTTTCAAACTAATGTTCATTAGTAAGAAAATAATATTAAAGACCATATGAGAAAAACCATCGAGAGAGTACTTAAAATGTACAATCTTGGACTTACAGTTTGTCAAAAGTTCTTAAATGAGGATCACCAGTTGACTGGCAAACAGCCCTTTTCTTATTTCTGTCCTTCACTTCGACCTGTTACAGAAATTAATATAAGTCTAATTAATGATTAAACAAGGAAATAAATACATTCACTTTCAATTTATTTTCTTTTTCATTACTCTAAACAACTGATAACAGAATGAAATTTAAATTGCAACATTATGGCTCATACAATATTTGAATCAATTAATAAAGGTGAAATTGATTTAATTTTTTAAATACATGCATGAAGAAAGTGAAAACAAAGAATAAGAAATTAAGATCAATGAAGAAAAAAACAAACAACTATCAGCTTACTTCCACTTCTCCACAAATCTCCCTGTCAAATTCAATGCCAGATGCAAAGCTAATGGCCGTGAGCCTGACACTCCTCTTTTGGTTTTTGTCTTTCAATTGGTCCACTGTCCCAAGGACCGGAATTTGCAATACTGAAGTCCATGTTTCTGAGGTGATGCCATATGAACATGCCCCGTCACGGTCATAAAACTCAGTGACTGGAAAGACAAGCTGGGTGATTTCAGTTCCATCTCGACATTTTATTTCTTCTCTCTCAGTCAAAAGTAATGCTTGAATCTTTATGCGACAATCTCGATCCCTATCTTCATAGAGACAATAAAGTCTAGGAGGGAGAATTGTACTGACAGTGATGAAACCTTGAGTGCTTCCCTCATAAATTTCCACTTTTTTGCTTACAATCTGTGAACAAAAATTTAATGCAATAATTATTTTTACCAGAAAAAGGAACATACTAGCTTTATTGCATAATTTGAACGGACAAATAATTGGAAAAATATAGAAATCCACATTTTTGCAGAAGATAATTTTATTAAAATTTTCAAGATGTATCATTTTCTCACTAGATGAACAGCAACAAAACCTTATGACATTACAAATATGTTTGTGCTCATGACATGTATTTTCATGTCTCCACTAAGTTGTATGATGCTCAGGTGACAAAAAGTTATGCACTGTGCTGAGTGTGCGCTGAACCGAATTCCACGTGAATTATGTATGCTGGACTTTACACGCTTAAATTTGCAGTCTACCAATATCATGCACTCATACAGGCATACACACACATACACACTCACACACACACAACACACATATGCATACATATGAATGTTAGTGATGCAGTGTCCGAGACTTCTATTTTCAGCTTTTTTATTTTATCTGCTTTGGTTCTGAACCCGTAAATTTGAACAATTCAATGCATCAATCTATACATTCCTGACCAGCGAAACACGTATTTGGTTGTAACTTGCCGAAGAGAGGTAAAATGTGTGTTGCATTTTGGTTGTGTGATAAGTGAGTGAAAAACCAGTTAAATCAGAGAATCATGCAGCGTAGCAAATTGTGCAAGTTGAGTTGCTGGTGTGTAACTTGGTGGTGACCACTGTACTTTCATTTGTCACTCTCAGTTACAATTATGTTTCTCTTCTCATAATAAAAAAAAAGATATTTGGGCCATAAAATGCGTTAAATACAAAGTATTTTGGATCTTGATTTTACAGTTACAATTATGTTTCTCTTCTCATAATAAAGAAAAGATATTGGGGCCATAAAATGCTTTAAATACAAAGCATTTGGATCTTGATTTTTAATCAATCTAAAATGGGAAAAAGAAAAAGAAATGAGTAACTACAATAATTTGTTTTTAATCCATGAAGACGGAAGACCTTACCTGAATTTCTGCAACCAGTTTATTGCTTTTTCTTTCAGGTCCCTTAGTATTATTACAGTCTGATGTCAGGCATGTAGTGACAGAACAGTACACAGTTTGGGAGAAAAAAAGAAGGTCAATATATTCCTCTGACAAAACTGCTACCATCTTGTTGCCAGAACTTTGGACAGGAACCTTGAAAATATGGAGTAATGAAAAATAAAGGGCTTGGATTAGAAAATCAGAACATTAATATATAAATTGAAATATTATATCAGTTAGACCATATGGAAAAAAAATCAAAGCATATTGAATCAACAGCATCCATGTCAATTTATAAAATATGATAAATAGTAGTCATTGTAGTAAAAAAAAACCACCACCAACAACAACAACAAAAAATATCCCTAATTCTGCTAGTGATACCAGTTGATAATTCCTGAAACACTGTTTTTCTTAAAAAAAAAAACAAACAAAAAACCCCCCCAAAAAACAACACACAAAAAAAAACAACCCAAAAACAAAACAAACTCACTTGATCTTTTAAGTATTTCCTGCCAAAATAAAAGTCCACAGAGTAAGAGACATCTCTTCTAGATAAAGTTTCAAAGGCACATTCAAAATGAGCTTTATTTGTTGTTTCATTAACAGAGACTGTGATGGTTGGATCTTTCTCAATGCGGGGAAGTTCTGTCGGAATAGGTGATATGAATCATTTTTTTGGTGATCATAGCAAGAATTTAAATGAAATATTGAACTAAGAGGCCATAAAGTCTTGGCATAGTTGGATATGGCATTTAGCAAAAATATCTATCATTTATTGTTTTTGTTTTTTTATTTCATTAAGCAGTTCTTCCTCAATGATATTAAGCAAAACACATATAATTAAATATATTCTGCATACACAGATAATGGTTTGACTAAGACTTAAATTCCATTCTCTCTCCTTTATCACAAATGTAATTTTTTTTATCACTGAACTTCATCATCTTTAAAAAAATCTCCACCTTCTATCCACCCCATTCACCAAACCCGTCCACCCCCAGCACTGGTACAAACTCAAGCATGCATATACATACAGTCAAAAGCATAAGCTGACATTCCAACAACTATTCCACCCTTAAAATTACACACATTTGTCATGAAAAACATAAACTAAACTAAAGTGGATCCATTCAACATTAGAGTAGGCAAAAGAATATACTAGTTCTAATGACTATGATGATTAGTGCAATGCTGACGGGACGGGTCACAAGAAAATGCAACATATTCTTTATTATATAACTACGATAGAAGCTGATTGTAGTATTCTTACCAAAATCAATGACAAGGTCTTCAATGATAGTGCGGTATGCAAAAACATAGGACAGATCTGCAATGGCACAATGAGCATATGTGTCTTCTCTCTCTGAACGGGCAATTAAACAATATCCTCTTGGAGTGGCAGGATCTTTCTTCAGGTGGAATTTTCTATCTCGTTGTTTTTCTTCACCATCAAGAGAGATTGCAAGACCCACTTCAACATTCCATGAAACTTCAACTTCTACAAAAACCTTAGTGAAGTCTTTGCTCTTGTATGAGGTTGAAACCTGATGACCACAAGTAAAAAAAAAAGGATATTTTAAGACTTCATAAGTTATTTTAATTACACAACATGAAAGAGAAAGAAAACACCATAATCTGATATTGGCATATACAATTTTAAATATGATCATGTAAAATGAAATGACCATATAATTTCTATTGAGCCTATCCTGGTCTATTTAAAAAAAAAAAACATGATTTGAAGGAAATACATTTATTTCAAACATTTAAACCTAAGCAGCTACTTCTGAATAAATGAGAAGTCATATATACAACATGCAACAGTTGTCTCTTATAACTATGTACGATTCCAATACATGTGACAATTGAACATGTTTAAGTTCGGAAGCTTAGTTTTAAGTGCTAGAAAAGGATGTTATATTTAATCTTTATAAAAAAAACTTGGTGCTAGATTGTGCCTCTGCAGTGTGACAGTGCCATCTTAAGGTCTTTCCACTTCCTAAATATATAAAAATAGTCTTAACCTTTCATGGAGACAATGTGGTAAAGCATTAGAGCGTACAGTTTCAGCTGGGAAAGAATTCTCCAATAGCCTAGCCTCCTATTTAGAAAATGACAGATCTAATTTGTCACAGCCTGCTTCAATGCTATGGAAAGTGAAATAAGATCAAGCTTTATGAGCCAGAAGATTTCAAAGGACAACTCATTTTTTCTCTTTTAACCTTTCATATTATGACCAATAAAAGTATTTGATCAAAATAGCAACCTAAAATATGTTGACAATTCAGATTTCTAAGCTAGTTAATTTCCTTTCTATAAAAATATTACAGCAGTAGAAAAATTAATTGTTTGATTATGCTGTGTATCTTTAATCAAATCTTCATTGAAAATGTCTTAGAGTTTTGTTTCTTTACAAATCATTTGATGTCCCTTCCAAATAGATGTAAAAATGGAGAAGAAGTAAACCAAATTTACCTTCCATTCTTTTGTCTCTGTTCTTACTCTAACATTCAGCTTGTTTCTTGCCCACCAAATAGATATGCCACTGGAATCCTTGGAGTCTGCCCCACAAGCCATCAGATACATATCGTTTTCAAAGGTGTAAATGGATGTGGAAAATTTAACGGTAAGTCCATACTGGCATCGTGAGATGTCTCCTAGACATGTACCTTTAGAAATTAAAGGGATTTTTTGATGAGGTTATTTTCAATGAAAATGTAAATGAATCCTTTCACACTTATCTCACCATAGTGATAATCTGAGAGTATTCTTATTATAATCTTTTTACATGTCAGTGTACATGTAAACAATTTATCTTTTTTGAGCATAAAAAAATAACATACATACTTATCTCATCTTTCTTGTCTTATCATTCCCTTGTTTGTTTTTTTCTTCTGATGCAGCCAAAGGCAACACATTTTCTTTATCATATTTGATACTTTTTTCTGAATCTTAAAACCATGCAATATGATTAAACTAAGAGGAAATATAGGAGGAAAGTATGACAAAACTGACAATATACAAACATTTTAATATTATGTAAATCATTTCTCTACATATCAAATCTTGTCCAAGATATTTCATTCTAAAACATATCTACACTTTCAATAATTACCTGACACATCCAGAAGTTTAATGTATTGATCAATGCCATTGAAAAGAATACCATAACCTCCATTAGGTCCATCGACAGGTTGAGGATTGCCAAAAATTTGTAACAACAATGTTGGTGGAAATTCAAATTTTCCTTCAACATAAATGAAAATGATCCTTTGGAGCCCGGTCACAACTTCTGTCACTGTTGTGATTCAGAAAAATATTGAAGTCATTGATAAAGTTTAAAGGAGGGACATAAACATAGTTATAAAATACAAGCTTGTTAGGTTTATCTCTATTTGAAAATGGAATATAGATTCTGTAATGATATAGTTATTCCAAATTAGATAAATTGAGAGATTGTGGAAAATATTTCAATGTAAATATTGTTAATGATAGTAGTCATATGAAAAATGAATACATCACCTGTAACAATAAAATGCAAAAGCACATTTTGTTTTTATCCTCCTTACTGTAGCATTGTTTGTTTTTTTCTTATAATAATTGCATTGTTGTTGATTTTTTTTTCTTTATAATCATAGCAATGTTTTTTACTTTCATAACTATAATGTCTTACAATTGACTAATGTCCAAGTGGTCTTTGAGACTTTACTGTTGCAGACCTCAGAGGCGTTGTTTGGATTCAAAGCACTATTTTCATAGCAAACTGAATCAATGCGACAAACATCCCCCTATTCAAGATATAAAAAAATGTTGAATAAATGTTTTCATAGAAATGATTTTCAAAATGAAATAAAACTTTGAAAGGCATGTTCATTTGCAAATTAACAAAAACTGACATTTTCAGTGATCAAAAAGCTAATACAATGAGACTTAAAAATTGAAGAATGCTACATACATGTACATGCATTTCAAACATACTTCTGATCATATTCCATACATTTTTACAAAAAGGGAGAAAAATATCTAAATAACTTCATAATGATAAATTCAGTGTCAGATTGTCTTTCTGTATGTCTCACTTTGTGTCTATCAGTGCCTGTCTGACCATCCATTCATCCATCCATCCATCCCTCAGTGCTTCCATTTCCATCTCTGTCTGTCTGTCTGTCCATTGGTCTGTCTAGCTCTCCACTCCCTCTTTCTGTCTCTCTGTATCTCTCCATCTGTCCCCCCCCCCTCTCTCTCTCTCTCTCTCTCTCTCTCTCTCTCTCTCTCTATGTGTCAGACTCTCTCTCTTCTCTCTCTGTCTCTGTCTATTTATCTATTATCTATCTGTATGTCTATCTCTGTCTCTGTCTATCTCTCTGTCTCTGTCTATCTCTCTGTCTCTCCCTCTGTCTTCCCATTTCTCTGTCTCTCTCCCTCTGTCTCTGTCTGTCTGTCTGTCTGTCTGTCTGTCTGTCTCTCTCTCTGTCTATCTTTTTCTCTCTTTCCCTCCTCTCTCCCTCCCATTTTCACTCTTCTCTCTCTTTCCCCCCCCCTCTCTCTCTCTCTCTCTCTCTCTCTCTCTCTCTCTCTCTCTCTCTCTCTCTCTCTGTGCCTCTCTTTCTCTTTCTCTCTCTTCCACTCTCTCACCCTTTTTTTTTTCCTTTGTTTTGTTTGTGCTCTGATTCTCTGGTCACTCCAATAAGGAATTTATTTTCTCAGCAATGAGAAAAAATGTGAAATATTTCACAAGCAACTCCGTTATTTTGACCCTACATGTTTGAATTAGCATTGAGATGCTTACCCTTATCTGGCAAACACCGTCTTCAGTGCACCGCTGGCAAGTGGAGTCATAGGCTATGAAGCGGATAGGATTGCTAACAATAGTAACATTATTACTGATGTACACTTCCCAGCTTTCAGTTGTATTCACTTCACATTGCACCGTCTCGAGACTCAAAAATGTTGCTTCAAACACCAATTCATCTCCAGCTTGCTCAACAATGGCTCCAGCTTCTGTTACCTAAGAACAAAAGTTAAGAAAGCACTTGTACTAGTTGTAACACAATGTATTTCTGATTCATCATAAGTAAATAAGAACTGATTGAATTAGAACTTTTGCCTTTTTTCCTCTCTAATTGTTATTTGTTTTTTATTGATAATGTAAATGGGATTATCCATCATAAATGCCTGAGTTAAATTTTGTAAATTAGTAGTCCTTTTGAGCCTTTCGGCTCATACGGCCTGAGCTGATCCCGCTTTCTGTAGCATGAAATGGACAGTGACAGATTAGATCTGTCACTTTCTGAATAGGATGCTAGTCTATTGCAGAATACTTTGCTAGCGGAAGCTGGACCCATTTTCACCGGGGTCATGTGAAGGAACAGGGGTAAACTTTCTAGCTTAAGGAAAAAGAACCGCATATGCCACACTGTGGTTTGAACCCACAAACTCAGTCTGAAGCCCGACGCTCTACCGCTTTACTACAGCATCCCCAAATTGTGTAAAACAGGAATGTAAATATTTCAAGACCCTCACAACATAAATATGTTGTTCAAGTGGTTGTTGTCAGTTTTGTCCAGTGATACTTTAGATTTGCTGGCCATGTTATGTTGATGAATTTGCAAGTCTATAGTAGTTATAGTGCATACAATTCATTTAGAGCTTGTTAACGGTTAATGGATAAGAGAACAGGAAAAGCTGTCTTCAGTTCTTGAGAGTTAAATGCATGTAGGCGAGAATGTGTAGAGAGTTTCATGGTGCACAACAAAGAATGCAAACTTAAGGGTTTTTTTCAGGCTGTATCTTATGTATGTACCAGGGATTGTGCGTATCATGAGTTGTTTTTACTTTACAGACCTAGAGTAACTATAGGTCAGAGTCATTGAATAGTGTGAATGGAGGTCATGACAATTTCTACATTTATCCAGTTGTTTAGATATTCAGTAAAGCGGGTTTCTAAAAAGTTTTCTAACAGTGTTTTTCTATAGCAATAGCATGTGTTTATTTCATTGTGAAAAGTATTATCACAAATTTACACAATCAGACTTTTCTGGTGTTAAATATAGTCCTGTTATACTGAAAGCACATCAATAGTAAACTATCCGTACATTAAGTTTTCTGAGATGACATTTCACTTCGTTCCTTGCAAACTTGTAGCCGACAACAGTAAATTGTTTGCATTTAAATGGATCCAGTTGAACATCACACAGGGATCCACCAACAATGCCAAAGATTATTGGAGGTTCCCTCAAGTCAATGGAGCAGTCAAAACCAGAATGGGTAAATTCACAGAAACACAAAAAGTCTGAATTAAGAAAGAAAATGAAAAAAAAAATGTGCAGATTAATCTTTCAATACAAGTCTTTCATGTTTTATTGAATAATTTACACATTTCATTGATTAAGATTAATGTGCATACAATAACATTACATTATTCCAATTAATCTTCCAGTAAAGAAAGTCTTGTTGAATATATAAAACAGTTTAGAGCTGTGATCTTAAAAAGAGAGCTATTTAACCTTTTAAATATTGTCAGTTCTTTCCACACAGCAGGATTTGCAAATAGAACACTGTTTTACAACATTAGTGTAAATAAATATACTAGCACTAGCTTCAACAAACCTTTAATGCAACGACCATTGCTGCTGCAATTATTGGGACAGAAAGGAATTTTTCGTGGAGTTACTTCAATTGAAATCTGTGTGAAGCACTGGACTTGAATGTTGTTCAACATGGTACGAATCCAGGAGGTGTCATCTGTATACTAATGTCACAGAGGAATACAAATCAGAAATGACATGTTTGATTAAAGAGATCAAATTAAAAAAGTCTTGGCCAAAATAAAACTACCCTGTTTATTCATTCTTAATGACAAAAAAACATATTCTCTTATCCTCTCTGCCAACATGTTGATAGCAAAGTCTTGATTTGATCAAATAATGATAATATACTCTATGTGTATGTTATGAAGAAGAAGTTGTGCTGAATTTGGTTTTTCCTTTCACATGGCTCAGCTTTTATAATACAGAGAAGAGCAAATAGATTTTAAACATTCATTTTTGACTTTCAAGTTTATGAATTAACTTTGAAAGGAATAAATTATGCAATTGTTGTCAATAGAGGGTTCCAGATTACAAAATTCACTTCAATGCCATTTTCATTTGTTACATTAGCATTAATAATACTTTCAATAAACTGAGTAATGTTTATAGATAATGCTGATGTTGAAGAAAGTCTTTAGTAAAGAAAAAAAAAAAAAAAAAGGAGGAACATTAGACAAAAGTATATGTATAGGAACTTGCTCCCATCCTTTCTTGCCCTCTCCACAACTCATTCACTCACTCACTCACTCACTCATTCATTCATTCATTCATTCATTCATTCATTCATTCATTCATTCATTCA
>JBCJKF010278658.1:0-14648 GCA_039654545.1 Plocamopherus ceylonicus | reverse complement strand
GGGGGTAAAATTTGGTATAGAAATTAAAACTTAAAACTAGCTTTTTCATATTTTTATGTGTATTTTTCTGTTCTTTTATGTGAAGTCTATAGTTTTGTTTCTTTTGTGTTTGTCATGTTGGGTTTTGTTGTTGTTATCAGTTGTCTTGTTTCATTTTCTAGAGGGTGGGGGAGGGGGGTGTCAGGGATTAGTTTATTTTATTTCCCTTTGTTGATGGTGGTGGGGCAGGTGCTGATAAATCAACTAAGCATGTGATTCCAACCTCCCATCTGTTGGTCTATTTCATCCAAATGCCTCTATGTATATGTATAAACGTGAATGTTTGTATACATGTACACATGTTTTATTTGTTTGCTGTTGTTTTTTTATGTGTACAGTTTTATTTTGTCTTACACTTTATTTTCCCATTTGGAAATAATGTGTCAAATTTAGTACCAGTCTTTAAGTTACTATTTTCCTATCTTTATTTCTTTCCTCCCCACATCTTGCCTACTACAGGAGAGAGTGAAGCGGTACGAGGTGCGGTACTATCCAAGAAATCAGGCACAAAATGAGATCAAACAGCTCACCATCTACCAGAATTTTACTGTTTACGAATTCATTCAGGATACGGATTATATATTCCAAGTAAGAGCTTGTGTGAGAAATAACCATAACATCATTGCCTCATACAATAGTTGATTATGTCTCTCTTTCTGGCTCTGCTCTAGTCTTTTTGTCTGTCTGTCTGTCTGTCTGTCTGTCTGTCTTAGTCTCAGTCTTTGCCTTTCTCTTTTGAAGAAGTTTGCTCTTTATATCAGAAATGCAAATTTGGCAAAGAAAACTAGTACTGAAACAATAAGAACTACTTTGTATAAAGAATAATTCCATGAACTGTGCTGAATTCTGAATTTTCTTTTTATTTTGTGAAAGTCATAAAAATAAAATTATATAAGGCTGAGGAGCAAAGCAAGGGCTGTGTTTGTCTTTAGTTTACATGTTTGTCCTGTGAAAAATTGATGGTTAAGTTCAAATTAAGGCAATTTCGTGTGATTTAACTTTTTTTATCTTCTTTCATAGGATGAAGACGACTTGACTATTCTGATACATTTACCTAACCAGTGTTTTCAATTTAGCAAGTTGTGAGGATGATAAGTGCATTATTCATGTTTATATTATTCATGTACATACCTATAATTAAATGATGGGGTTTCTTTTTCTTTCTTTTTTTATTAAAGGTTCGTTGCCAAACTTATGATGGTTGGCGAGAATACAGTGAACCTTTGGTTGTGCAAACTGGACAGAAAGAATGTAAGTCTGCTTGAAGCATTGTGCTTAATGTAATTTTATGGTCATCGTTATTTTAAACTTAAGCTTGCAATTTTCATTGAAAGAAATTATCAAATAAAAGAAAACAGTGAATAAAAAATACATTTTAATTCATGTCCAAATTATTCTCATGGCTGAGAGAATTTTTGTTCCTTGGAATTGTTTTCACAGTCGCTGACAAACTCAGTTAGCTGATTATTCTTGTCAACGCGCCGAAAGTAATTCATTATTCTACTATTTTGGTATTAATGCTATGTACATTTATGTTTCTACCTGTTGATATTTTACAAGCTCTTATTTTCCTGTTTGTGATTACAGCCAGCACCAATACACCGATAGGAATCATTGCTGGGTCCATTGTTGCCGTCATCCTGTGCATGGCCATTGCTACCATCATGATCATCATCTTGTTGAGAAGGTGAGTCAGCCAGTTTTGTGGATGTTTTTTTGTTGTTCATTTTGTTGTTTTTGGGGGGTTGGAAGTTCTTGGGTTTTTTTGCATTTATTTTTTGTATTGGAGGGTCTTGTTTGTTTTTTTCGCATTTATTTTTTGTATTGTTTTTTTTTTCAGCTTTTTGCTTGATTGTTTTGTTTATTTATTTTTTGCTATAATTTTTGTTCTTATTTTCTATTCTATTTTATTATTGTTGCTGCTGTTGCTGCTGCCAGGTTTGATTGATTGTATTCTTAAGGCATGTTTATTACTGTGTATATTGTAGGATTGGAGGGTGTACATATTTGTGTTGGTATATGAGAGAGAGCCGTTACTTCTTGGGTCTCAAAGCCCCTCTGTTTACCGTCTTGAACAATACGAACATTGAACTGCGTACTAGAATTTGTCTACAGAGAATGTGTTTAAAAATTTTTAAAATTGCAATTTCATTTCTTTTATTTTCTCTGACAGAAATCGGCCAAACTGCAGTGAGAAAAAGGAATGCGATGCCTACAGCCATGGTAAGCTCAAAGTTTCATATATCTCGTCCTGTTACACTAGCACGTCCATCCGCTCTTTCATTCATTACATCATGTTTTGTTTTTTGGTTGTAATTTTTTTTTTCAGTAATGATCCCTGATAAATCAGACTATTCACCAAGTTTTCGATTAATTCAAAATAGATAATCCTCTCAAGCTGGCCTTTAGTGGTTTCTCATCTGTACTTGTTGATGCTAGCTATTAACACTTGCAGATCTCAGTGCATCTTGGCATCCGTTATCCTTCATAACCAACGACACCATCATATTATACATTTTGTACAATGCAGTTGATGAACTCATGTTTGTCTTTGTTGGGTTTTTGGTTGAGTTTTTGTTTTGTTTCTTATTTGTTTGATATTGTTTTATTTTGTGTTTTTGCCTTTTTTTTTTTTTTCTGTTGGTTGCTTTTTGTTGTTTTGTTTTTGTTTTTGCTTTTTGTTGTTGTTTTGTCATTTTGTTTTGATTTTTGTTCTTGTTTGTTGTTTGTTTTTTGTTTTGTTTTTTGGGGGGGGGTTTGTTGGGTTTTTTTTTTTTTTTTTTGGTGTTTTGTTCCTGTTTGCTTGTTTTTTGGGGGGAGGTTTGTTATTATTGTCATGATTTTTGAGTTGTTGGGGTTTTTTGTTGCTTTTTTTTTTTTTTCATTATAAATGCTACATATAAAAGAAAACTGGAATTGAACTTAGGGTGAATAAAGTCAAGGGTGGTTTTATGCCAAATCTCAAGGTACTATCGGGGTTGAAAGTCTCTGTCAGCCCTGTAAGGTGATGACAACAGTGAAAGTAGTGAAAGAAACATTTATACATAACAATACTTCTTTTCCTTCCATAAAATGAATTAGCCCTCAAATTTTAGGATCATTCTGTGGGATTCAACTCATTAAAAGATTTTTAAAATACATGAAAAGAGTAAAAAACAGACAAATCAACAACTAAAAGTGAAACATTGATAAATAACTGAAGAGATAAATAAAGGAATACATAACTGAAGAAATATATAATTAAAGTCAATCAATGACAACAAAAGTGTTCCATGAATTTATCTTTTCTTTGAACTTCGACCTCAAACATAATAAATTATGGAATAGGGTTCAAATGAACGGGAGTCAGATTCTGAAGCAACAGTTGTTGTTTTTTCCAATTTCAATAAATTACCTGTTTTTAAATAATAAAAACAACGACAACAAAAACTGTTGATGCTTAATTACATTTATGGCTCATTTAAATGTTGAAAGGATGATGACATTTCAGTCTGACAGGATATCCTTTAAATCAATTAATGTTCCTTAACAACCCAAATAAATATAATAAATATATATATATTAATCAAGTTAAAATAAAAGTGGGTAATATATCTCAATACAATCAGTTATTCCTGTATACTTTCTCCGCATTTCAGGAGAGCAAATCGATTTATCCAGAGGTATTCATGTAAAACTCTTATCATACTAAACTGCAGTTTCTATTTTAATTTCTTGAAACCTTTTTATTTGTATCTCTTAAAAACTAAACAACCTATTGGTCTCCCTATAGTTTTTTTTTGTTTTATTTTGTTTTGTTTTTTGTTTGTTTTTTGCCCCTCATGTCTTCTTTATTAACGCTTTGATAAATTTTAATTTACCATTAACAAAGTTGATCTCAGTTTTCTCTTTAATAACTGTTTATGTGGGGTTGTCTGCATTGTAGTTTTACACTATGAAAGTGTCAATTATTAGTTTAGCATATTATCATCTTTTATTATTACTTTTATTATTTTCGCAATCTTTGTACAGAAGGAAATATGTACATGTACTGCTTCATAATCAAACACTGCTTTGAACAAGAACAGATATTTGGTTAGAAAGATGGAGTAGATGGTAAAAAAATGCAAAGTGAAAGGCACATGAGATCATGGAGATTTTGACCGGATCCAGTGCGGAGAAACTGTCAACTCATTTTAGATCAGATTTGTCAGCTAACATTGAATCACACATTATTTTTCATTCTGAATAAATCTATATAGTGGAGTTTTAAATCAATCACCTTCAAAGAAAAATGGGGCTCATTCATAAATTCCATACTTTATCAATTATATGTAAATGAAGTTTAGCAATTTTTAAGAGAGTGAACGATGATCAAATACAGACTAAGGCAGCAAGCAACGGGACACTTTCAAAGATGAATAAAGAAAACGTTCTTTGCATTGAATTTTTTTTCTTTATCATCTACTTTCTTTCAGGACTTCATGCAGAGCCTGGGGGTGAATTGAAATTTTGTTTTGTTGATATTTAAAAAAATTATTCCTGAACCACCTTTGTTCAGCCTTGCCCTAATCTAAAAAAAAAAAAATCAAAACAAAAAACAACCAGAAAAAAAAAAAAAAGGAAGCAAAAAAAAAATGAAATATAGAAAGGGAACAGCAAGAGAAACAAATATAATTTAAGTCTCCGAATCAAGACAAAATTCAGACGTCATGTTTTCAAATTGTCGCTTTCATAGATGGAAGCTTTTCCTTGGGGTAGCTTATATGATTTTTGTTTTCATTCTTCTTTGTGGTTTGTTCTTTTAAATATGCTTGATATCTCTGGTGTTTTGAGAGATAATGTCCAATATTTTTGCAATGTTAATCTTCTTTTATTTGCTATCCGCTGTGCTCATAGGTCTATTGAATCTGCTATTGATAATAATATAATTAATATGTATATGATACCTTGAAAAGGAATGAATTTTCATATGTATATTTTTATATATATATGGGACCAATTTACATTATACATGTATATATGCAGCATGAGGGTGTTGGGAAATTAAACACAGCATGTGAAGACCAATCTTCCCAATCCAAATTTTTCATTTTTGAATTAGGAAATAGGAAAACCAATAATATGTATTCAAATTTACTTGGTATAGTACACGTACTTGACACAGTGTAAAGATGGACTATAGGTGACGTTTCAGAACTGTTGATATTGTCTATTAATTTTTGTTGTCATTTGTTCTTCGTTCAAAGTTTTTGTTAAATAATACTTGTCTCATGGAAAGTCTGTTGTGTCTATGTGTGTAGACTTGCTTTGATCAACCAACCATTTGACTTTTTTTCAATTGAAACTCATTTGTTGAGCAGCTGAATATTAGTCTGGAATCATTTTCACAAGAAAATTCCTACTCTTGGACTTTGACCTGTCTGTCTCTCATCAATCCGCTTTGCTTCCTGGCAGTCATGGAAGTAGTACATGTCATAGCATTTGGCTATGCTGAGTTTATCGTCAGACGACTGCAGTCTCATTTCCTGCTTCCGGTTACGTTGTCAGGTAGTGGAGGATGATCATTATATTGTCAGATGTTTCATGATTTTAGGTGAATCAGGAGTATGTAGTCGAGAGTCATTTAGTTACCATTTGGATGGATGCCATCTTGTTATATTTTGCTACCCAGTATTAGTAAGTGTTGGGTCAAGAACCTGGATGGATTCTAGTTAATTCGTTCCCAGAGTTTGTGGTAATTCCCCACTTTCTTTTTAAAGCTTCTGTGGCACTGAAATCTTCAGTTTTTCTCCAAATTGAGATTTTTCTTTTTGTTGTTGTTGTTTTTTGTTTGTTTGTTTTTTTTGTTTGTTACATTTTTTCATTTGCACTTATCTCAGGAATCATGTTTTTTTCATCGGCACTTATCTTAGGAGTATCTTTTTAGTCACTTAGTGATACATATCAACGGTTTCCAACTCAGACTTTTAATGATCCCCTTCACTAGACTCTGCTTCTTCATCTCCCAATATTTGTGACATATGAAGGGCGCTTTGTAGTCCAACATGTCATCTTGATTCCTTTTCCCATGATCTATGTCTAATTCATAGCAGGGGTATTTCTTTTAGAATAACCTTTTCTAAAATAGGCAGAGAGCTCGGGAAGAGCTTTTACACCTTACATAATGTGATAATGTATATTTTGAAAATCAGAAGTGTTACAAATGAGTGGAATAAGTAATTGAAAGAATAGATGTATTTAACAAATGATGAAAAAGAAGACTTGTTATGTAATATATTTTTTTATCCGTCTTTCCCTTCCAATTCTTGTGTGATCATTCTCTTCTATTGTTTGAAGATTGTCTACTTTACTCCTCTATTTATATTTTAACACAGGAAATCACATTTCCCAATTTCCTCCCAATCCATTGTCTTTTTTAGCCTTTTGTTTTTTTGGGGGGTGAGGGGAGGTGGGGGGGGGGGGGGTTGATTGTTAGTGAGATTAAAAAAAAGTTACATGTTAGAGTTAAAAATGGGGAAAAGCAGTGTTGACTAACCACATATTTCCATTATTATTCAGTTTTCCGGTTGCTTTACTTATGAGAAAATCTTGAGTTTTTATTTTGTCTTTCTTTGGAGACTTAAATCAATCATCTGACCTAAATAGCTTGAGCATAGCAGGATGATCCATCCATATTAATTTGGACACTTTTAAGTACTTTTAAGAGCGCTTGTGGACTGCCCCCAGTCATATGGAAACATTTCAATTTGCTGGGTCAATTTTTGGGTTTCATTAAAGAATACAACTAAAGCAAATCGAAGCTCTTCCATGGGATTGGGGACAGCCTACTAGCGCTATTGTTACGTTGTTTTTGAGATCCAAATGACTTGAGATGTGGGACAGCCCCCTTGTACCTAAAAGTGTCCATTTTAAGCTTTTTATTCCTCGCTAAATAAGGCATCAATGTAGTTCATTTAGTAGTTTTTAGCAATGGCATCTTCGACCATAGATTTATGAGTTGTAGTCAGAAGCTTTTACTTTCCCTGCCGCTTTCTCCATCAATGCTTTAAATCACCCAAAAGACCTGCGGCCTTCAACATCCATAAGAAACGTCCTGTCCCAGCCTTTAACTCCTTTCAGACTGGAGTTCTTCCATCTTCAAGTAGCATCAATTTTGCTTGAATGTTCAATCAGTTCTCAACAGCAGATTTTGTTTTTGTTTTGTTTCATGTTGCGCCTCGTTTTTTGTTGTTGTTTTTTTTTACTTGGGGTCAGTTTTCTTCCAATTCATATTGTTATGTCTTATACCTCCGTGCAATTCTTTTTTTCTATCATTGTTGCGCTTGTTGTATTTGAATTGTTTTGTTTTGGATTTGTTTTGTGTTGTTGGTTTTGTTTCTTTTTAAGTTTGTTGTTGAGGGTTTGTTTTTGATTTTTTGTTTGTCTGTTTGTTTGTCCTGCTGTTCTGCTTCTATTTCATTCATAAAAAGGGAAATTTGAAAGGAAAAAAAAAGAAAAGAAGAAAAAAAAAGAAAATGCAGAGGATTGTTCCTTATCCAACCAGTTTTTTGTTTTTTTTTATAAATTAACCCTTATCCCTGCTTTAACCCTTCATGAGCCTGTGGACCCTTTTTTTTTCTCTCTCTCTTTTCTGCAGTAATCCAGTACCCTCCCCTGGAGCACCATATTAACGGGGGTTACGGGGGCTGTAAGTATCTCTAACCAAATTTTCCACAATACAACTAAATGTCCCACAATAGTTATGTTATTAATTTAACATTAATATATACACGTAATACTTTAAAAGACATGAATTTTAGTTTATAGTTTATTATTTGTGAAGGGATTTGTTTGGGGTTTTTTGGGGGGTTTTTTGTTATGTTTTTTTTTTTTCTTATGGATTATTTGTGGTGGAGGAATTTTGAATTATTAGATGGTTGTCTAAGGGGGCCAACATTTTTTCCATCTAACATTAGAACATTTCTTTCCCAATTTTATTTTCTTGAGGGTTGATGTGATTGTTTCAGTAGACAATGAATAGGCACCCCATTACTATTAGTAGTTTGTAAACCTGTGCTGTTAATTATCATATTGAACCATGTACTGTAGGCACCAATGTATTACAAATGTTCTTTTTACCCTCCCCCATCCTCCAATCCCTTTCTAGCCCTTTGTGTTTAGCTTTGGATTGATTGAAGTGGACTAAGAATAATGATTGAAAACTGATCTTTCATGGGAAATAGAAATAAAATGATCAAAATAGTTTTGTAGCACATACAAGTTATAGATGTGCATAATACCCATAAACTGAATTCTGTAACTTTAATCGAATCCTGCATAGCTTTTCAAAGGGTTTCCACCAAACAGGCTATTTTATTGAGCAGTATAACGTTGATGTGCTTTTTGTCATATTTCAAAGACAAATAGACGCTTCAGTTTTAATCATTTTGTGTATTACTTTAATGCTTATAATTCCTATAGTTGATTACAATAGCTGTTTTTTGTATATTCGTGTACTTTAAATTTTTTATTGAATGTAGGATGAAGAGCAGATTGATATTAATGTGTATTTTGCTTATGACTTTTATTTACTGCTTTTCATATTTGTTGCTTTTAGCATTCGCTCAGAACGAGATTATGTTTTTTCAGTTTTAAGTTCTGACATATTAAGAAAATTTACCTATCTATCAGTAAAACTTTATATCATAATAGACGAAGATGTTTACATCCTTCTGAATTCTGTGCCTTATTAATCGGAAAATTTTGGTTGAAAGAGTTCAAATCCTTAATTACAAAGAATATATTGTCGAAACATATATGAAAGAACCATCAAGGAGGATAAGCAATGTTGACGAAATTGTTAAAAAGAAACAAAAAAAGAAAAGAAACAGGTTGAAATTATGCGTAGTAAATATTATTATTTTGAGTGTTAACATTTGCCTTTGAAGACTTAGATTGTCTCATTAATAGGGCAATATGCCACCATTGATTGTGGGTGGTTGTTCTCTTTTTCCACATACAGTGATCACTTTTACTTTTATAACATATAAACTGGCCTAATTACACAAAACTGTCTTCAACAATATCTAAAAAAGAAAAAAAAAAGACCAACAAACCTAGAACAGATAAATGTGGAGATTGATGCTAGTGGTGTCGTCAAAAATGGACTGCTTATATGGGCAGCATTCAATTATTCATATTGTACTCTATTTAAATTGAGAATTGCATTTAATTATTTATAAAAAGGCTGTAGATTCGACCATTTTTTGATAGCAATGTAATGGATTTAATTAATGTCAACAATGTTGTTAAATATATGGGAGAAGCAACCATCCACAATCTATATTACATTTGTAATTGCGAGATATATTTTTAAGTCTGAAGGGATGAAAAAAAGTAGAACTTTCTTTTCCCTGATAAATTTCATAGAATTTGACAAACTAAGGGATAAGGAAAACTGACCAGGACAGAGAAACTTTATCTTTGCTTTAAAATCCCAATTTTTTTTTTTAAACTTCATGTAGTGTAAACTTCTATGTGCAGTTTGCATGAAACAGGCATTGCAATAAAGGCTTTTTTCTTTTCTCCTTTACAGTGACCATGCCCTTGTTCCCATCGCCTGGCTCTGTACATAGCTCTGTGCGTACATACGTTGATCCACATACATATGAAGACCCCAATCAGGCTGTCAGGGAATTCACCCGTGAAATTGATGCTTGCCACATCACCATCGAGTCTGTCATAGGCGGAGGTAACATGTTCACAACAGCATGGATTTTATATTAGATCCATATTAATGATATATTGGAATTCCTTGCATTTGTGATTATTGGGAGCTATAGTATGCTTATCATTTATTTCCTTTTACACTGTTAGTTAACTGAAGTCTTTGTGAAAATAATTTTTCTGTAGGTCCTACGTGTACAAATATTAAGCTATCAGACAGTTCTGCTCTAAGCTCGGACGTAAGAAGTCAGACATTTTTCTTTTTGAAAATAGGGATGAACGTCACTGATGGATAGAGTAAATTTCAGTCACTCATCTATCAACATGATCTTTGTCTTCATCCTCTTTTAAACCTCCTCGTCATCTTTTAACAGCAAAATCTATAAAATTTCAAGAAGAGGGAATGGGAACCACTCCTATACTGTTTCAGATGAAAGAATTTTCTTCTTTGAACCCTTTAGTTTATGAAATTGTCAACATGGAAATTTTATTGAATAGGAAAATGACGACAGATTTGGGCTGAAAAGTGAAGTTTTGCCCCATTACTAAAAACCATAACAAAATAATAAAACGACATTCTGGCTGTTTTTGCAGGTGAATTTGGAGACGTCTGCAAAGGGAAGCTACGCATACCAGCACGCCATGAAATGACGGTCGCCATCAAAACTCTCAAACCTGGAGCAACAGAGAAAAATCGTTTAGATTTTCTGACTGAGGCAAGCATTATGGGACAGTTTGACGACCCCAATGTCATTTTCTTGGAAGGGGTTGTCACCAAAAGTGAGTATGGAGATGGAGGCTTATTTTCTCAACTGCCATAAGCCTGATTTTGATTAATTAAGTATAAGAAAGTGTAAAAAATATTGTGACAAACTTGTTTTTGTTGTTGCAAGTATGACCATTGTTACTTAAGTACTTTATGAAGCTGAGAATTATGAAATAATTATATCTTTCTATTTTTATTTTTTTTTATCAGAACAGAGCAGCATTGTTGTTCATTTTCTAATCTCATCTCCTTTTTCTTTTTTTCTTCTTTTATGTCATCCTCATCCTTTCTTATCACTGCTTATTACAGTTTTTATTTAGTATTTCAAAGTTATGTAACAGTTATGTCATATCTGTTGTTTCATTTAAACTGAACAATTATCAATGTTAATTTTTCACCCCTGCTCCCAGGCAATCCCATCATGATTGTGACAGAGTACATGGCCAATGGATCTTTAGACACCTTTCTACGGGTGAGTTTCGTGGCATTGATTCTTTGTAGTATTGGATGCATGGGAAATGTTTGAAATTTTGTCAGTACATGGATATTTATGGATTGTTTTATTTTGTTTTTAGGATTTTTTGTGTTTTTTGTTGTTATGAGTGAGGTTATGGTGTTGCGGTTTCTGTTGGATTTTTGTTTTGACAAATTTGTTTTGTTATTGTTCGGGTTTATTTTTCTTTATCTGGATTAAAAAAAAAAAGGTTTTTTGTTCAAATTAAATTACATTGCCATGATTACATGTTTAGAAAGTTTAAGTGCACCTTTCTTTATATATATCTTCAGAATAACGACGGCAAATTTACAATTATTCAGCTTGTCGGTATGATGAGAGGGGTGGCATCAGGCATGAAGTACCTCTGTGAGATGGGCTTTGTACATAGAGTAAGTTGGCATTTTCTTTTCATTATTTTTCTTCTCAACTTCATTGCCATCATTGTCATCTTCGTGATTTTTTACCTGCAACCAACCTGAATTTCTTTGATCACTCCTAATTGTCATCATCTTGGAAAGAGAAATACTGAAAGTGCAGACAATACCATTAATACCACCATCACATGTTGGAACATTGTCAAAGACACTTCATCATAATGCACCAACAGGAAGCGTGTCTTAACTCATTTCATGTTAAATTTGACAGAAGTCAGGCAGTAACTGTTTGGTTTACCAAGATGAAAAGGGAGGCTTGAAAATGAATAAGACTTCTCTGTTTCCAATAATTTTTTATCTTCTCCTGAGACCAACTAGACAACAGAGTAACATAATATGACAGATTATGAGATGTCGGATTGAAATCTTTTTACAGAACTTGGTATTTACTGTAAACCCTTGGTTCTTGATTTAGCTTTAGTGGATCAGAGTACTTAAAACATTGAGCTTCAGTTTTAAAATTGGGAAAAATTCAATAGCTTTTGAAAATATCTATTTTGTCAGATCTATTTCATTGCACTAGTTTTAAATGATACATAAATGCTTTATTTTGGTGGGATTTAGAAAATTTCATAAGGATTTACATGTACTTAGTTTTTTTTAATTTTGGGGAATTTTGTTAAAAACCCTAAAAACCCACTGACCTCATTACATATAGTCAACAATTCAAGTGGCCAAACTCAGCTGAGTTCTGAGAGTCTAATGTCATGCATAAATCAAATTGCTACTAAATCCCACATTACATTTTTATTTTATTTAATTCTTTGCATCCAGGATTTGGCTGCTAGAAATATTCTTGTAAATGAGAACCTTGTGTGCAAGGTGGCAGACTTTGGCCTGTCTCGTGAAATAGAATCAGACACCACAGAGGGCGCCTACACGACCACGGGAGGGAAGATCCCTGTCAGATGGACGGCCCCAGAGGCCATCGCTTTCCGCAAATTCACTTCAGCTTCTGATGTATGGAGTTACGGCGTTGTGATGTGGGAGATCGTCTCTTACGGAGAAAGGCCGTACTACAACTGGTCAAATCAAGACGTCATCAAAGCAGTGGAGAAGGGATATCGTTTGCCCCCTCCAATGGTAAGGTTTTAATTTTCATTGGAAACATTTTTTTTATTTCTTTCTATCACTTTTCAGTCTACATCTTTACCTCTTTCTTCTTCCCCTTTTAAACCACTTTTCTCAATTTCTGCCCCTGCCTTTTTATTATTATTGTTATTGTTATAATTATTATAATTATTTTTTTTATTATTATATTATTATTATTATTATTATTATTATTATTATTGTTATTTTTATTATTGTTATTATAATAATAATAATAATAATAATTATTATTATTATTATTATTGTTATTATTATTGTTGTTGTTATTATTATTATTAAAGCTTAAACCATCATGAGTGATGTTGTTTTCTTGCCTAGTTCAGAATGAGAGCCATATATTTAACCTCATAATGCTAAATCACACTGGTTATCTGGCTCATATCAGGTTTACAACACTTACATAATCTAAAGCAAGAGGCTTTCTTTCTTTCTGTTCCTTCATCTTTTTCCCATAATGTTTTTCAGTGTCTAGGTCTAGTGCAAGGCAAACCCTGCTGTTCCAACTTTTTTGGTTCTTTAAGGGTGACCCTCCGCAATTTTTCAGTTATTTTTAATTTTACTTATCAGTTTACTTTTACATATTTTTCTTCTTTTGCTTTCTCCTTATTCTCTGTATGGTTTTGATTACATGGATGCCATGCACATTCTGTTTTTTCATGGACCAGACTGACAATTATTTTTAGCTCTTATTTTTGAAATGTTGTGGACAGCTACTGATGTCACATGTCAGGAATGTCAGAAGGCCATTTTCATTTGACACTTTTTTTTTAAAGTGGTTATACTTATAGTTATGACAGGAAAGTTGCTAAGACGATAATATGATGGGTGGCTCGCTTCAAAGAATCTGCTGTCATTTTTTGGTTTCCGTTGAGAGAACATCAAAAGGAAATTTAATATTTACCGTGGGCTACGTAATTCTGTTTGCCCTCAGGTGCTTCTGCTGTGAGGTCAAGACGGGTGTTTTGTGTATTTTTTGTTTCTCATTGATTGTTAATCATGTTTTGTTCTTGTTTTGTGGCTCATTGAACTGTCTTTAATGTTTTTGTTGATCCAGCACTGAGTTAGGTATTTGTCCTTCGGCTTATTGCTGTTTAGTGATATTTGCAGGAATTTTTTTGTCTCTTCTACATGTACCGGTATTTCAATCAAGATCATCTATTGTGTCTATTCTTGATCCAATCTTTCACCACCTTTATGATAAGGAACTGCCCCCCCCCCCTCCCCATGTAGTATAATAAATATACTTTCTGTTCCTTGCTCACTCACTGGTATACATGTACTTCTTCTTGTCTCCCTCTTCCTCCTTCATTATCTCTTCTTCTTCCTCCTCCTCCACTACCGATCACATTCCCCTCCTTCTCAACCTACGCCTCCATCTATTCTTCCACCTCCACTTCCTCCTCCACCAAAGCACTCTTCCTCCACCTCATCCTAAAAAAATCACAACTTTACGACTCTTGTGAATACATGTACTTGGATTTTATGTAGATGCAGGAGGTGTTTGCAACTAAATGAACCAAACTGCCTTTTATCTTCAATCTACCTAGGACTGCCCCGAGGCCATCCACCAATTGATGCTCGATTGCTGGCAGAAGGAGAGGTCACACCGACCCAAGCTTGGCATGATTGTCAAGACCTTAGACAAACTCATCAGAGCGCCTGAGCTGCTGCGCAAACAGGCCAAGCCAAGGTGGGCAAACAAATTGCAGTGAAAATGTGAAAAGTGGTAAATTAGGAAGATGTAATGTAATGATATAATCTAGTAATCTTTCTCTGTATGGTTGTTTTGACACTTGAAGTTGGAAGAATTTCCTTTTTAAAAAGTTCTTTTTATTGAATTACTATAAATTCAATGCATCCTTTAGAGAATGATTACAAATATTTGTTTTGTTTGGATTATGATATTTTATTTAGCCTTCTATTTTTATGATAATTCTTATCCAGTCTGTGTTCTAGTTAACACTATTTTTTCTAATCTTTGTGAGTTAAAATTTGCATCATTGATTATGAAACAATCTCAATTTTTTGCTACCACTCACATCATAATACATGTACCATAGTCATTAATTTTTTATTTTGTTTTGTTGTTTTTTTTTGTTTCTTTTTTTTTTGGGGG
>JBCJKF010277547.1:0-14657 GCA_039654545.1 Plocamopherus ceylonicus | reverse complement strand
ATTGAAGGTCTTGGGACGTAAGCCCGATGTTGTAGGTCGAGCAGTAGGCCTTTATGTACTGTACGGCTAAGAACTTAGTAGGGGACTAGGTCTCACTACAGTTTTCAGTTTATTCTTGTTGGCCTGTGCGTCCCTCAAAGAAAAAAAAAAAAGGAGGGTGTGACTTGAGTTCCTCTGTTTGGGTGAATAATGATTTTTAGCTTTCAGTATTTATATGCTCTATTAACCCCTAATTCAATTTAGGTATCATTATCACATTTCCCATAAAAAATAGGTCATAAGAATTCATTTGGTTTTAAATTTGATAGTTTTTTTGGGGTTTTTTTTGTTTTGTTTTTTTTTTGTTTGTTTGTTTTTTTTTCTTTTTCTTTCATGTTTGGATGGATTTTTTTGCATGCTTTTACAGTAAATGACAGTCACACATTATGTTTCATACCAACACCCAAGCTTCAAATCAAGTTCGGTTTGTTAAGGTTTGTTGTTGTGGTGATGCATGTTAAATTGAATTTGGGTATGAAAATTTTGCCCATGTGCACATGGGCCACACCCATTTTTAGATCAGGGGAAAAGTTCAGGCATTTTTGTCAGACTCTGGTGACATCTCTGTTAAAATATTACCATCAGGATAGATATTTTTTATTTATCCTGTTTGACATTTTAATTTCTGACATGATCATCTTGTAATAATGTTATATCTGAAGCAATCAATTTTTATGTCTCTCATTTTCCTCCTTATTTGATACTTCTTTTTCACCTTTTTTCTTGTTGTTACTGTTTTTTTCCAAAATAGTCAGATGGAATCTCATATATGTAATTTTATAAATTTAAATATAAATATTGACTTTGCTTGTCTAGGAGAAGGATGGCAGAAGATAAGAAATAAGACATTTATGTTTTCAGATCAAGTTGAATGTGGAATGAATATAAATGGGTGAATAAAGGCCTTCGTGAAAGTTGTCAGCTTTTACATATTTCAGCTGGGATAAATAGAAAGCATAGGATACTGCTTTGATCAGCAATGATGTATAAGTTGTGGAGGTGGGCAGTTGGATTAACATGAAAAACAAAAATAATATCTTGGAGTGGCAGAAATTTAGAGATTTGCTCTAGACAGAACAAGATTGTGAAGGACAGAAATTGATATTCAAGAAAGACGCTTAAGTGGCTGCATTGAAAAGAAAATTGAGATAAGTTTAGCTAAGATGGTTCAGGCACATCAACAGGAAAAATAAAGATGACATTAGAAAGGTACCAACTTAGAGAAAGACTGAAGCTATAGTATACGGATGGATTCACTAGTGTATTATGGTGATGAGTGTGACTCAGGGTAATATAAAGTGATCTGCTATGACGAATGGCTTACTGACTGCCTTTAAATCTTTTGCACCTCACTAAAATTGCTTAAATTCTGTAGTCGTTTTTGTCAATTCTTTTGTCACCTCTGTCCAATATTATCTGTCTAGTGCTGTTGCTCTTGTGGTGTCTCGATCTTTGGCAGTTTAATAATAAATCAATGCCCCCAGCATTGTTGGACAATACAATCAGATGCAGGCAAAAGCTGTCTGATATTGGGTCATCAATGGTATGCTTGAATAAATCCATATAGTACCTGTTCTATCCTAACGATCTTTGTGAAATTTTGCTACCGAGTACTAAATTACTTGTAGCCAATTTAAAAGCGAATCCACTTTAAAATGGTGGCGTTATTATCTTGCAAAGTTGGAGACTTTTTTGGCCACCTTGTATATACTTATTTGAAAAATTGAATGAAAAAGATGAAAAATTTGAATGCCTGTTTTGTTTTTTTCCTTAATCGATTCTCATCATATGATTTTATTCACAATGGCTTAGTAAGTTATTTGACTGCAATTGTGGTAGAAATAATTTTATCACACTATTTTCATGTTTCATATAAATTTTTATCTATGGCTCTAATATCTAGAAATCCCTCCCTGTTTGTAGCTACCTTTATCATGCACAAGCTGGACATGCTCTTGTTCATATCAAGTCATTTTGCTTGTAAGTTGCTCGTTAATTTTTGCTCATTTTCCAAACTCATAATCTACTCAAAGATCTGTAATCATTTTGCATTTTACATTTTTTGCTCACTCAATTTTAAAGTTTTGTGGCTGCCTGAGTGCATGATGAGTGAATTTTAAGATTTTGTCATGCCGGTGAAGATTGCTGACAAAGGAGAATTTTAAGACATTTTGTGACAAAGCATAAAGTTCAATACCATATAACTTGACAGACCTTGTTAGTGCATGCCTTAATGACACCCTCATCATGACCTTGTGTGTTTATGTGCAATCCTGGCAAAATAAAACCATATCTTTATGTGAATATTAAAATTTAAAATGATTATTATATGTATGTTACACTATATTGTAACAGCATTAATTTTTTTAGGTTTTGGGGGACTGCTGTCATTTTCACACTCAGCATAAAAAGATTAGCATGAGAGGAAAATCTTTCAGAAGATCTTTGGGGTTTGATTCTGTATTTGTTAATTGTATCATTTTCATTATAAGGTTTGAGTTAGTAGGCCGAGGTTCATTGCTTTAGTTTTTCTTCTTTTATTGTATATTATCAGTTATATAGATGTGTGCCATTAAATGTAAACCAATTTTGCTTGCAAATCTTCCCTTTTAACAAGAAACTTACCTGTATAATTGTTAGAAATCAAAATGAAGATTGAAAACCAAATACTTTAATTTAGTACATGAGAAATATTCCTATTCCTTGATCTCAGAAAAAATAAAATCATTTTAAAAAGGTTCTGTGTCCTCACATACCATCACCGATGACATCAAGTTCCGGTCCTTGAATTTTTCTCTTAAATTACATTTTTCAGAATATGGATGAAAATTTTGAATCATAGATGTAAAAGTTTGATTTGTAAATCATCTACCATAAGAGAAGGAAGACATTTTTTATCAAGGTTTTATTTCTGGAAAAATTAACTACTGGGGTAGAGAAGAAGAAGAAAGAGTTTTTTTTTTTTTGTTTTTTTTTTTTTGGTCTAATTGCACAGTTTGTATCAAGATGTGGGATTTGTCCTATTATATTTCATTAAAGCAATAATTAACTTTTTTTTTATATTCAAAATCATATTAGAAGATGCCATTATCATTAACCTATGTTATTGTTGATTACATGTGCACTTATTTACTTGAGTTAATTATAGATGATGTTTGTATTTCCAGGTTTTCTGACATAATGAAAGAAATGTTTCAAACTTTTTCATTTAAATGATAATTTTTCTCTTCCCATTTTGTTTAATAATCTAGTTGTCATTTATTTTTTATCCTTTATCATTGAAAGCTCCACTCATATACACTCAGTTTTCTTTAAAATTTGCTGTTATTAAACATTCATATTTTTTATAGTATAAACTAGCTCTAGTCATAAATTCATATTGCCAAGTACTATGTAATATATTAATATTGATCCTCTTGTTTGTCTTGCCTGTTACTTATCTGCATGACACACTGATTGTTGACCAGATTCTGTGATGAAGATTCCTCTCTTTATACACCCACTTGATGTACTTTCACCATTTGTAATAAGATAAATGGATATAGTTATTTTTATGTATACATGTAGGTGTGCATGGCCAAACTGTATTCTCATATGTTATTGTAGCATTTTTTGAAATACATATTTAATCATTTCTAGTGGAAATGTGTTCTTTGTAACATTGCATTTGAATTCATGGAGTAATTAAAAAAAAAATTAATAACTGAAATTTGTATTTTATTTTCAATGTTTCAGCCATTTTGAAGGAATAACTTTAGCCAAAGAATTTCGATTTGTTATTTATAATCGCTGTAATTGATGAAGCGCATTTGATCTGTAATGGTTTATTTTTTAAATGTTACAGCTGAATCCAAGTTCCACTGTTACATGTATAAAATGTTTAAAGGTCTTTCATGTAACTTCCGTGTTTTGAATCTTCAATTGGTGCTCCCCACCCACCCTCTCATGTGCATTTGTCATTTAGACTTCATCAGCTCATATAAGTTTTCTTTTTTGCATGGTAAAATAACTTTTCAATATGAAGATAGCTATTAAGTAATTTAATTTTTCACACTTTGTTGATATGATATATTCTTTACAACGATCTTTTAAGAACATAAGGGAGAAAACAAGTCATCATGATTTAACATACAATGCAGTATTTATGTACCTATAGTGTTCAACTTGACAGATACATTTTTTATTTAGGCCTAGGCTTTTGAATTTTAAATATTTATTCACATTTCAAACTATATATCTGTGTTAAGCCGTTAAGAATGCGTAAGTCAAGCAAGAATGCTCTTTGTGAAAGGGAAGTGTTTCGAAGAAGTGTGAATAATTTTTTTGTGTTTGTTTCAACAACTCTGCTCAGGTATTTATATTTTATGTATGTTTAGTATGGTATCCCCAGTTCTTTCATGATCAATATTTACTAGGTCCATCAACCCAGTTATCTTCCTCTATCAGTCTGTCTTTACTCTGTCCCTCTCTCCATCTTTTGGTTCTCCTTGTATCTGAAAAATTAATCCCTCCCCTCTCAAAATCAATGTCTGTTTTTCTTTATCTCTTTATGTATTTGTCTTTGTTTCTGTGTGGTTTTCTGTCCATATGTTTCTTGCATTTCTCTCTCGTCTCTGGTTCCCCTCCCACTACCATATTTGGAAGGAATCTTAAGCACGATATACATGTTTTTGCAGCATTTGTTAGATTCCTCTTAGAGTGTCAATTTTGCTCCCATGTCAGGGAATTTTTCCTCACTAGCATTATCCAATATTTATGTTTTCCTTCAACATTCTGTACAGTATAATATTTTAGACCATTATGAAGAATGCCATACGTTGCCTCTTTTTAATTATCACATGATTCAAGAGATGAAATGGTCATTTAAGATAACACTACCCTCTTGTGGCATGGAGTCTGAAAAATGACACTTTTGAATCATTGTGACTCACTTTCTTTTCCTTATTCCCTATCCATGGTATCATCAGCTCCCATTGTTTTTGACGGTAGTTTTATTTTCAAAGAGACTTGCTCTCAAGGTCTTTGACTACAGATTACTACACTTAACTTTAATTTTGATTAGAAGTGAGAAAATATCCAACGTTCAACTGAACGTCCAACTCAAACAGCCAATAATTTCCAAGGTGATGGTTACACAATATCAGTACATGTACACTGTATGTGGTAAGACTCTTCATCAAAATGCATGCTGTTTGGGGCACATCTAGACATTAGCCGTTTTCACTTTAAGCCTTTTTCCCATGACTACAATAATCTCTTTCACCCCCACCTTTACACCCATTACCTTCACTCCCTGTCCATCCTCTCATCTCACTCTCTCCTCCCTATCACCCCATCTCTTCATCCCTTGTTTCTCTTTCTCTCTTTTAAGCACCAGTGATATTCAATCTGTACTAACAGAGTTCAACCAATGATACTAGCACTGCTAGAACCCCCCACCCCCTCCCCCTCCCCTTCCTGAAATTACTGCGGGGTAGGTTCCAAAGAAAACAATCTGCTTAGCCAAAGAATCAAGTCAAACAAGGTCTTGCTAAGCTTTGTCTTGTCTTGCTAAGACTGTAGTATCAAGTTTTTTGGAGTCTTTCTGGTTTCACTTATCTCTAAATTGCACTACATCTGGTATTATGTAAATATTTTGTATTGTCAATCTAAGTCACAAACCTCATTTCTACATGTTATTGGATCGACATATTATCATCCGAAATCTAGATCCTCTACAGCTAGTTTTTGTTTGTGTGCATCACTACGAAAGCTACCAGATCAGGCCTAGCTTTTCTGTGTGCAGAGAGCGCAAAATGTTTTTTTTTATTTTCACGAAATGATGTTTAAATTGTAGTTCTGATTTATGCAGCACACACTGACAATACAATATTTGTTGTATAGAAAAAGCAAATCTTAAGTTTCTGTACACTTTAAGGAGACAATGTATTGTTAATGTGAAATATCCATTGATTTTATGATAGTCTGTGCACAATAACATCTTTTGACACACTTTTGCTCAGTCTAGTATGATTGTGAATGGGATGTATCAAAAGTGTTGTTAATTCCCCTTTATTATTTTTGCCTTGATCAAGAGTGTTTTTTCAGTGCACTTCATTTCAAAAGCTGTGAACGAAAAAAAAAGTCACAATTTTCTATAAAGAATGAGAAAACGGTAACTGATCTTTAAATCAGAAAAATTGTCTAGTTTTTTTCTCTCGTAATTCCAGCAGTTCCTCAGTTCTAAGAATAGTGTCAAAAGTGACTTCAGAAAATATTGAGACTTGGAAAAAAGTGTCATTGTTAGATTGTCAAAATCTGTAATTGATACAAATAGTGTTTTATTGTTCTTGAAATGCTAAAAAGCTGTATTATAGGATGATATATTCAATTAATGGGATTTTTTTTTCTTTCTGAGAAAAGCAAATTAAAAGCTTGTTGACATATGAGTGAACTGTAATTATATTGATTTCTTTGAGGGAATTCCTTACTTACACCAAGTGAATGTGTTCTTAAATATCGCTTCCACTGCATGTTGTGTATATAAAGTCACTCAATTTGTATCACCTAATAAACACCTCAAGTTAAAACAAATTCTTCAAAGACTCCAGTCATTTCCCATGCTTTGTTGACTTCCTTGTTTTCTATTTGAATGTTTTTTCCAAGTAAAAATGAAGATTTTTTACTTTGTTTCTTGTAGATAAAACCTTCACATTAAAAAAAAAGAACAACTCCACAATAAAGCAAAGCCAAAAGCAAAAACCACACATTTTCACATCACTGAGACATGATATAGGCTTACTGAGAAGATATTCCACTGTCTAATGTGTTTGTATGTATTTACATGTGTTAGTTAAATTGGAGAGGGGAGGAATGTGAACACAATGTACGTATTTTTGGCCCACCAGTGCTAAACTTTTAATGCAAGTAATTATTCTATTTAACCTAGGATTTGCATAAAAATCAGGACATTTTTTGCCTAATTCAACTGGAGAAAGCATGTGAAGCTTTACAAGCTTCTACTGATAAATCATGAAGATTAATGTCTTTAAATTAGAACCTATAAATGGCTACAACAGCACTTCCTGAGGACAAATAAAAATAGTATAAGATGTTGGACCATTATGTTTGGTTGAACTAGAAATTACCTATGAAACACAAAAAGAAAAAACCCACGGTTACACAATGGTTAGTTGACTCCTTTTTTAATGTGTGTGAAGTCCACAGGATGAACTAAGGTTCTAAGGTAAAGAAGTTCCATGTGACACCACTAAAAAGTTTTTACATTCCTACCCAAACACCAAGGTTATTCCAAAAAGGCAAAAAACCTACTTAAATTAGAAAAAATGTTATTTGCGTTAGCCAGTTCTGTAGAACCCCTACTTAGTCGAATGAAAAATTTTTTAATGACACTTTCTTCTTTTTTCAACCCCTTTGATAAACATTTTATTTTTGCTTTCATTGTGTAAAGAAGAGGGCACAATTTTAGACCTGGTCCTTTTACTTCTTTTGTTTTCGTTGGGTGTGAAGAGTATTTTTTGAAAGTTAATTTTTTTATACTACTCTATCCAGTTTTGTGTTGTGAATTTTATGCCTATATCCATACAGATTTTCATTCCACTAAATTCTTAGTAATCAAGGTTTTTATTCTTGGGTTATTAATATTCTTAACTTATTAACTACTTAAAGCTGATATATTGGCTTGAGCAGGATTTAAATCTTTGACTATAATTTGCCCATATATCAGGATGAACACAACCATACTATATCGGCAAGTTCAATTGTGCTCATGCCAATATATTGGCTTGAAGTAGTCAAAGAGTTAAGTGTGACACTATAATCTTTCCAACTAGCACCTGTAGGTATGTCAACACCTGGTTTAATGGTAACCAAATGTGATTGGAAGGGACTGATGCTCTGCTCATGTTTTTTAAATAACTTTTTAAAATAACCTTCTCAGTGTCACGGAATAACCAACATCTAAGTTTGATCTCGAATTATCTTTGTAAATAGCCGACATTAACACACAGAGATGCCCCAAACATTCTCTGTCCGACACACACACAACTCTAGTAGGCAACGACAAACCACTGAAGTTCAGGCAAAAAACTCATACAGGATGGAAAATGATCAAGAACACACATGCACTCACACACATTTCTGGAAGGTTATTGACTATATTTTCCAACTAAACCTAGTTTTGATTTGACAATAGTTGTTTCTCTACCAGAATCGTGAGAACAGATTTATACTGGGTCATTCCTCTGGGTCTAGTGAGCAAAAGGTTTTGCTTATCAGTCTAAATATAATGAAATTAAACAATGTATTGCTATACTCAAGTGAACTAGCAGTTTTGAAAGTATTTCCTACACAGCACTTTACTTCATCATTCAAACCTTTTTAGCATGCTGTGATAGGTATAGAAATCTACAAAACATTTCAAGAAATTCACATAGAGAAAAAGATGTCTCATTTATTTATTTTCTTATCATCATTATCTTTTTATTTTCATATCCTTAAAATCAATGATATTTTCACCATTTTTAACATATCTTCTCTGACATAAATTGTCATGGTTACATAAAACAGAAATTAAGAAAACAAAACTTTTCTTTCATTAAAGCACACATAAAAATTGTCTAAATAATAATAATAATAAAAAAATATTCAAGATTCTCTATGTCACACAATTGTATAAGACCTATCTATTTAGTTCATATTTCTTAACCTTGAAACATTCATTAGGTTTGTTTTTTTATATCACAGATTTTGAGGGCCATGCATGATAAATACAATAATTCATTTAAAGATACAGTAAAGAATCATTAAGAATTTCAGTCATAAACAACATTAAGTTAAGCTGGGGACAATAACTATATATATATATACTTCTCTGGTAATCCTTCAGTTCCTAAATACACATAAGTTGGGTGACGCTACTTTGTTAATTTTTTTTTTATTCTCATAATAGCATTTTTTAAAATCATTCCTTGAAGACAGGTAAAAAATGCATATAGTAAAGACAGTAGACTTGTTTTCACACTTGCAAAAGTAGGGCCACACCACCCAAAATCCACTTGCTTGGCTTCTCTTTGGACTTGAGGTTGAAAGTCCAGACGAATGTTGGACCACGAGATTTGGTTTTGTACACCGGGCATTCATAGACAGACCTGGTATCTTGTCTGTCAACAGGAATAGCCTTGATGAAAATGACAGGCATTGGTGGTGCCAACTCCTTCAGTCTAGCTTCTCCAATCATGCCTGTCTGCATATCCCAGCGTGCACCTTCCATGTAGAGACCATGGACATAAGCACCTTCTCTTGGCGGTCCAGCCATATCTTCTCTTGACTTCTTGGTCACGTCACATTGCAGACACATACGATCAAGAGGCCATTCGTTCTGAATGATACATGTAATAAAAACATTATTCCATTATATAATTGTCAGAATTTCTATGGTTTCTAAGATTTGTTGATGGTTTAGTGTGTTTTATCCAAAGATTTGTTTCTCATTTCTTAGTGAATATAAAAAAAACATTCAAATTTAGCAAAAATTGATGAGTTAATTTTTTGCTTGCTTCGCATTCATTTATTTATGATGTATTAACGATTGGTCCTTGAGAGCAAACAGAATGAGATGTTTACCTTTCTGGCCATCTGCTGCATGATAGCGGTAAGGAAGCTCTGAGGATTGAAGAAACCACCGAGCCAAACAGCAGCAGGAAGTTGGAAGTCAGACGTCCAGGTTTCAAGTTCTTTAACTCTCTGCAGAAGGTCAGCATACCAGGCTGAGAGTCCATGCAGAGATGGATAAGCAAGCTTCGTCCAGGTTGCAGGTACATTGTCCAAGAAGAGTGAATTGCTCAAATCTTCCATGTCTGCTGTGATCGTAAGCTCTCCCTGGAAAATTATTTTATAGAGTAAATTAGTCTCAATGCCCAGGACAGCCATCAAAATTCATAAAATAAATTCAAAGATTTTTTTTAGAGGGGCAGTGTAAGTGGAGGCTTTAAATATCTATTTTTTATGAACTAGGTCCCTTTTTCTTACTATTTCTCAAATCTCCTTTTGCTAAAAAAAAAAAATAAAAAAGAACAAATCAAAATTAAAAACTGAAAAATTCCAGTCCAGTTTTTCTTGATTGTAATGCCATTCTTTTCTTCAGAATCAGTACAACTTATAATAAATATTAAAGTAGTGGACTGTACCTTCAGACCCAAGTCCAGTTCTTTCAGGGACCTTCTGATTTCAGACATGAGATTGTTCATGCGTTCACACTCCTGGAAGGCCACCACCACATAGGGAGTTCTTTCCTCTGGTTGAACTTTGCCCATGATTTCAGTCATGTTGAATTCATCTGGCAGTTTCTCTGTGATTTCATCCAAGATGGTTTTCACCTTGAAAAAAATAAAATTTCATTAATTCCATGAAAACAGCTTGGAGAATAAAGCAAAACAAACTACCTCACCAAATCCTCCTCCCTAAAAAAAAAATAAAACAAAAAAAAACTAAGAAAACAAAAAAAAATCCAAACAATCCCATCATACATATGAAATATGATGGGGGCTTCATTATTCATCCATGCAAAAACCTTGAATCCTAATATTTGTTTAAAAAGAAATATTTTATAAAGATGAAAGTTATGTATTTCCCACTTGGTGTCAATGTTTCTAATGCACGTACCTTCTCTTCTCGACTAACACCTCCACCACTGCCAGCGCCAGCATCTCTAGGTTGCATTTCAAATACTGTGCGGAACAGATTCTCAGATGTGGTTGTCAGGAACTCAATTTCAGCATTGGGATGAAGACCATACAGATAGGGGCTCTCAGGTGGCAGGCACTCATCAATATAAGTGTGGTATCCTTTGTAGTCTGAGTTGGGTGGCACGGGGAAGTTTGGAGCAAGGAAGAGCTCACCATCCAGCTGTATCGGAAGACGCCATGAATTATTAAAGTGAAATTATGTATAAAACAACAAGTTAAAAAAAACAACCCAAAAAACAAAAAACATCAGCAAAACGCAAAGAAAAAAGAGTAAACCCCAAAACACCTTAAATAATTTTTTAAAAATCCAGCCACACAAAAAATGCAACTTGATAAAGCAAAACATGAAAGTGACAAAACTTTTTAAACAAACCACAACAAAAGAAATCCTGAGGTAAAAAGGTATACATTCTTGTTACATATATAAATAATCTGCTGAGGAAGCTCTACTGTAGGGTTTAAATCAAATTTCAAGAGGTTAAAAGAAGCTAAATTATAATGAATAACCATAGAAAGATATCTGAATAATACTGCTGTATTCAAATACATACCATGTCAGCATGCATGTAGACCTCTAGGTAAGTCTTACAGAGAGTTCTATCCCAGTCATCAGTAATATGCCCTCCGTACATGATCTCTCCAAACAGATAGCGAAGATCCTCCCATGGTACCTGAGTAAGATTAAGAACAAAATATTATTTATCTATTGCTGAGATTGTGATTTGTGAAAATCCTAAATATGTAATGATAATGTGAAACATAAGAATGTTCTTATTGTATACTCGTTTTTGTTGTCAAAGTTATGAGTTTTAAATGGAAAAAAATATAAGGTAAAATACTGCCTGGGTTAAAATGAAGGAGGGGTCATGTGAAAATGAGAAAGTTGAATCAATATTAAGTAAGTCTACACGTAATGCAAAGGAAAAAAAACACTAAAGTAAATGAATGAGCCTTTCCCAAGAATAAATAAAAAATTACCTTGACGTTAGCCTCCAGGTAATTGTAAAGAACATTGACACTGATCGTCAAATCTCCAGTGTTGTATGGGTAAACTCTGTTCCAACCTTGAGGTCCAAACTTTCTGCGTTCTGAGACCACAGCATGGAAGTAGCACAGTGAGAAGAGAATGGATTTGAACTCTGTCTCACGAGCACACATTTCAAGGGTATCCTGATTTCAGAATAAAATTTTGAAAGGCAATTAAATGTCAAATTCTCATAAATTCAAATTAATTTGAATCATTACTTCATGTAGAATATGGAGTAAAATTTTTAAAGGCATATAAATATCAAATTCTCACAAATTCCAATTAATCTGAATCATTATTTCCTACACATAACACAGAAGGAAAGACCATAGGAGGAAAGAATGAGCATTTAAAGTGATAAACAATATTTCTGCATTCGTTTTTAGATAAAAAAAATTATGAGAAAATAGGCATACTGAGAGTAGATTAATATACAGTAGGCTAGTCAATGCCAAGTTACACAGCGAAAAGTTGCATGATTCACCCCATTGCATGATTTTCCAATGTAACCTTTACTCACTTATCACACTGCCAAAATGCAATACATGGCTTGCCCCACTCTGGTAAGTTGCAACAACATAAATTTATCAAAGACCAGTTTCAGATTTAATTAGTAAAAATTGCTAGGCTAGAAGCTTAAGAGAGAAGAGAAAATTAAAGTCTGAGACACTTTGCATCACTCTCATTAAGTTTCAGGCGTTTGTGTGTCTGATGCCATCGGTAAATGATAGACCGCAATTCAAACAAAGGCCTGTCGATGTACCATGTGTGTAAAGTCTATCATGGGTTGTGTCCTTTCGAATATGGCACATTGTACATTCGGCACAGCGCAAGATTTCCTCTTTGTCCCCTTTGTGCTATGCAACTTGATGGAGAAGACTACTGTATAAGGAAGCATTTTGTAAAATAAAATAGTGAAATCCACTGAATCAGTATTTTAGTATAAAGAAATATTGAAAATCACCTGGTTGAAATTGTCCAGTGCTTTGTGAAGATTGGCATACATGCCGGTGGGGGGCTCGTTGGTGATTTTGATGGCTGATTCAAGAATACCCTGAGGAATAATGTGAGACTCCGGTGTCCCAGATGGCTCAGCACTGATGAATAGACGGTAGTTTTCATGTCCAACAGCTGAGAATTCTTCAATTTTCTTCTCTAAACGAGATAGCCATTTTGCTACAAGATGGACATTCTGAGGAAAAGAACAACAACCCAAGAACAGACAATGTCAGACTTGATATACACTTTTTCTTGTTCTTAAAAAAAAAAAATTTCAGCATGGAATAAAGACAATTTAATGGGTTTGAACATAAATGGAAAAGAATCAGGCTGTATTAAACAATGAAAAGCAAATTCAGTATGTTTCCCAGATCTGAATGGAAAAAAAATCACCTGCAGCACAACCCAGTGTCCCTCTTTGGCAGCCAAATCCATAGCCTGTTCAGCAACAACCTCTTGGCCTTGACCAAGGGAGATGTTGTGGAAGTTGTTTGTATCTGTCGTGTATCCAATTTTCTTGCCAAGACTCTCCACATCTTTCAGGGGGTCCACACCAGGGGAAAGAATGAAGAAGATTGGAGTTGCTGGACCTGACTCTTCAAAGGATTTGGCAAACTCTAGAGCTCGTCCCTCCACATACTTGGTTCCAAGCATCTCTTCTATGAAATTGCTGTTGAAAAGAGATAATGTCAGTACGATTCGATAAAAAAAAATAATTTTTTAGCAAACATTATTTTCAATTCCTTGGGTATTTTAATGACTGTTATCATAGTCTTCCACTTTGATCTAGGTAAGTATTTTATACAATATGAGTATAGATGGAAAAAGTCAGTTACTGCTATGAAATAAGATGCATCTGGAGAAAAAAAACAAAACCAGAAGATAGAAAAAAAGTGAAAAGGAGGGATGTGCAATGATTAAAAAGGGGAGAAGTAAACAAAAAAAAAATGCAGAACAAATTTCAAAGGAGTAAACAAAGAAATTATTAAAAAAAGAAAAAAAAAAGAAAAGAAAAGAAAATTATAGGTACAGACTTTAGATCTGTATGATATATATAAAAACAAGAGCACACTCACGTCACAGCGTAGGTCATTCTGTCAGGTCTCAGTGCCCTCATCATGCACAATTTCTGTAATGAAGTCTTGTTTTTCCATTCTTGTGGGAATTTTTCCTTCTCTGGACACTCAGATTCGACAAATTTCTTCCAACGTTTAGCTGAACCCTCAATGTCTCGATCCAAGTTGCGGAATTCATCCATAGCAGCCAATGCCTATAGCATCAATAAATAGGAAACAATGAAATGAAATAGAAAAAAAGAAAAAAAAAACTTGATTATGTGTATCATGGCTCAGCTTCACAATTAGAGACATCTTTAAAAACTATAGACCAAATATAATTTTTATACCTTCACTTGTGTAATTCATAATTATTTGTTTTCATTTTAAAATGGGAAATAATGAAATAAAACTTAAGTAAAAAGCATAAAAAATCCGTCAGGAGTTGTAATATTAACATCGTCCAATTTCACAATTAGAGACATCTTTGAAAACTATAGACCAATTTTAATTTTTATACCTTTACTTGTGTGAGTCATAATTATTAGTTTTGATTTAACAGACAATTAAAACAAATTGTGTATGTGACAAAAAACTTAAATACAAAGCCGCTTTATGGTAGAATTATGTTCAAATAATCCTACTTTGTTGCTACCTACTTTTCTCCATGTTAATACTCCCCCCCCCCCCAACACCTCCACCCCCCCACCCCCCCAAAAAACAACAACAAACACACACAAAAAACCACACAAACAAACCAAAACGAAAGAAAAAGCAAAACAAAACAAAGCA
>JBCJKF010277546.1:0-14413 GCA_039654545.1 Plocamopherus ceylonicus | reverse complement strand
TCAAAAGCAAATCGTTACCAACTAAACCAAAACCCTCACCATCGAAAGCAACACCGTCACGAACAAAACCAACACCATCACTATCAAAAGCAAATCGTTACCAACAAAACCAACACCATCACCATCAAAAGCAAATCGTTACCAACTAAACCAACACCATCACCATCAAAAGCAACACCGTCACGAACAAAACCAACACCATAACCATGAAAAGCAAATCGTTACCAACAAAACCAACTCCCTCACCATCAAAAGCAACACCGTCACGAACAAAACCAACACCATCACCATCAAAAGCAAATCGTTACCAACAAAACCAACACCCTCACCATCAGAACACACACCGCCACGAACAAAACCAACACCATCACCATCAAAACCAACACCGTCAACAACAAAACCAACACCCTCACCATCAAAAGCAACACCGCCACGAACAAAACCAACACCATCACAATCAAAACCAACACCCTCACCATCAAAAGCAACACCGTCACGAACAAAACCAATATCATCAACATGAAAAGCAACACCTTCAGCAACAAAAACAACTACGAAACCAACAAAACACTACCACCACCACCACCACCACCACCGACAGCAGCAAATCCAACACTATCAACACCAACAACGACAAAATAAAACTACACTATCACCGCCAACACCGACAAAGACACCAAAAGAAGTACAACATCATCGACAACACCGATAGCAACAAAAATCAACAACCTCAACACCAACGACACCAACAAAACAACAACATCACCGCCAACACCGAGAGCAAAAGACCAACACCATCAACACCAAAAAGGACACCCAACAAAACCACACCATCACCCCCAACACCGACAGCAACAAAACAAAGAGCATCAACACCAACAACGAGACCAACAAAACAGCACCATGACAACCAAAACCGATGGCAACCTAACAAAGATGTCACGACCACCACTTGTAACGTAGTAACAAACGCCACATCATCACCATTAGAAGCAACACCGTCACCAGCAAAACCAACACAACCAAAATCAAAAGCAACACCGTCACCAACAAAATAACCAACCCCATCACCACCAAAAGAAACACTCAACAACATAACCAACACCACGACCATCAAAAGCAACACCGTCAGCAACAAAACAAACACCATCACCATGAGAAGAAACACCGTCACCAACAGAACCACACCATCACATCAAATGCAACAACGTCACGACCAAAACCAACACCATCACCATCAAAAGCGACACCGTCACGAACAAAACCAAAACCACTGCCACTAGAAACGTCATCAACAAGAGCAACATCATCACCAACAAAACTTACATCTTCACCATTAAAAGCAACACTGTCATCAGCAAAGCCAACACCATCATCATGGAAAGCAACACCATTCACAACAAAACAAACACCATCAACATAAAAATCAACACCGTAACCGACACAACCAACATGGACACCATCAAAAACAGCAACGTCATCAACAAAGAAAATACTATCACCATCAAAAGAAAAACCATCAACATCAAAAACAACACCGTCAATTACATAACAATATATCATCACCATCAATAACAACACCGTCACCAACAAAACCAACAACGACACCACCACCGACAGTAACAAAACCAACACTATCAACACCAAGAATGACAAAATAAAACAACACCATCACCGCCAACTCATACATTAACAAAACCAACACCATCAACACCAAACAACGACACCAAAAAAACATCACCATCGAGACCAACACCGTCAACGCCAATCTCGACAGCAATACACCATCAAAACCGCCAACAACAAAACAAAACAACACCATCACCGCCAACACAGGCATCCAAAAAACCAACAGCATTTACACCAACAACGACACAAAAAAATCTACACCAGCACCGCCAAAACCGAAAGCAACAAAATCAAAACCATCAACACCAACAACGACAGAAAAAAACAAAAACAAAGTAAAAACACCATCACCGCCAACACCGAGTACAATAATAGCAATATAATCAACACCAAACATGACACCAACAAAACAAAACCATCACCGCCACCGCCGCAAGGAACACAATCAACACCAACAACAAAACCATGACCAGTAACACCAAAAACGACACCAACAAAAGAAACCCATCGTCACCAACACCGACAGCAACAGAACAAAGACATCACCACCGCCACTAGCAACGTCATCAACAAAACCAACATCATCACACTCGGAAGCAACACCGTCAGAAACAACACCCACACAAGCACCATCAGAAGCAACATCATCACGATCAAACCAAACACCATCACACCAACACGATCACCATCACCACCTGCGCCAACACCAACATAGCGACCATCATCAAAGCCAAAGCAGATACCACGAAAAAACACCATCAAAACCAACATTGACGGGATGAAAACCAACACCAACAACACCAACAACGACACCAACAAAACAGCACAATCGGCGCCAACACAGACAGTAACAAAACCAACACAATCAACAGCAACAAAATCAAAACATCAAAACCAATCAACACCAACGACGACACCAATGAAAACAATACAACAACCGCCAAAGACGACAGCAACAAAACCAACACCATGAACACCAAAAACGACACTAATAATACAAAACCCATCACCGACAACACCGACAGCAACAAAACAAAGACCATCAACACCAACGACACCAACAAAACAGCACCATCACCACCACCACTAGTAACAGCACCAACAAAACCAATTCCATCACCATCAAAAGCAACACCGCCAACAACAATACCAACAACATCAAAATCTTTGGCAAAACCGCCACAAACATAACCAACACAGTCTCCACCACACCATCAACAATAAAACGAACACTCTCCTCAACAATATGGACACAAACAAACCATCACCACTACCATCAACACTAACAGTGACACCAATTAAAACGATCCCCACCACAACCCCCAACATTGCCGACACCAACAAAAAAATCACCATCACCATCAACACCATCACCAACAACACCTTCGGCAACAAAACCAACACAGTCACGATCTACACCGTAAACATAAAGACCAATGTTACAACACCATAACAACGACAACAACAACAACAACAACACCCCACCACCAGAAACACCATCACCAACAGCACCGTACAAACAACACCGTACCAACAACAAAACCGCCACCAACAGTAACACCGTCATAAACTACAAAACCGCCACCAAAAATAACGCCGCGCCAACAAAAAAGCCGTCACCAACAACAACACCGTACCAACAACAGAACCGCCACCAACTACAACGGCGTGCAAACAGCACTGTCACCAACAAGACCATCACCAAAAACACCATCACCAACAACAACACCTAACCAACAACAATATACCAACAATAGAACAGCCACTAACAACAACACTGTACCAAAAACACTTTACCTACAAAAACACGGTTCCAACAATGATACTGTCACCACCAATATCAAACAACAACAACAAGAACAAGAAAACTATAAAATACAAGAACGACAAAAAGCAGCAACAATATCAATGAAAGACAACAATAAGAAAAAACAACAACAATAACAACAGCAATAGCAACAATAAAATCATTGACAAAAATAAAAGCAATAAAAAGAAACAAAGAACAACAAAAATCAACAACAAACAACAACAAACAGAAACAAAAACTGCATTGAACAAAGATAGCAAACAACAAGAACAAACAATCACAGCAAACAGACACTTCACAACAACAACGATAACAAACAAAAACAACAATAACAAACATTGTCAACAATATCAACAATGAAAACAGCATCGATAACGACAAAAGCAACGATAAAAGCAACAACTACAACAACGATAACAACGAACGACGACCATCACGACACAACAGCAAAAACAAAACAACAACAACAACAATAACAACAACGACACCTCCATTAAAAGCAACATCACCACCCCTTGCACCACATCCACTGCAACATCATGATAATAACAACAAAAACAACAACACCAACAATAGCATCACAAAAAGAAACAACAACAAAAAAAGACAACGAACGACAACAACAAAAATAAATAAGGGCAAACACAGCAACAAACAAAAACAACAAACAGTAACAACAAACAACTTCAACAAACAACAACAAGCAACAACAAATAACAATAAACAACAAACAATAACATGCAACAACAAACAACAACAAACAACAACAGGCAACAACAAACAACCAACGGCAGCAAACAACAACATGCAACAACAAACAACAAAATAACAAACGACAGTAAACAACTTCAACAAGCATCAACAACAACAACATCAAATGACAACAACAAACGGAAGCAACAACAATCTGAAGCAACAACAATCAACAACGAACAACAACAAACAACAAACGAAAACAAACGACAAAATACAACAACAAACAACAACAAACCACACCAAACAACAAGGAAAAGCCCAAATGACAACGAACAACAAAACTGCAACAAACATAAACAGTCAACAACAACAAAGAACAACAAACAACAACAAACAATAACAAATAACAACAAACAACAACAAACAATAACAAATAACAACAAACAACAACAAACAATAACAAATAACAAACGACTACAAACAACAACAAACAACAACAAACAACATCAAACAAGGACAGGCAACAACTTCAAACAACAAACGACAACAAACAACAACAAACAACAATAAAAATCCAAACAACAAAAAACAACACGAAAAACCAAAAGTTACTTACAACAACAAACTACAACATACGAAAACAGCCAACAACAAAGAACAACAAACAACAAGAAACAACAACAAACAATAAACGACAACAAACAACAATAAACAACAACAAACCACACCAAACAACAATAAACAACAATAAACAACAACAATCGACAACAAACAACAAGGAAAACCCAAACAACAAACAACAACAAACTACAACAAACAAAAACAGCCGACAACAACTAAGAACAACAAAGAACAACAACAAACAACAAAAAAACAAACGACGACAAACAACTTCAACAAACAACAACAAACAACAGCGAAAACAATAGCAAACTACAACAAACAAAAAAGCCAACAACAACAAAGAACAAAAAAGAACAACAAAAACAACAAAGAACAACAAAGAACAACAAACAACAACAAACAACAACAAACAACAACAAACAACCGCAACAAACAACTTCAAACAACAAATGACTACAAAGAGCAACAAACAACATGAAAACCCCAAACAACAAGAAACAACACGAAAAACCAAAAGACAACAAACAACAACAAACTACAACATACGAAAACAGCCAACAACAACAAAGAACAGCAAACAACAACAAACAACAACAAACAACAGCAACAAGCAACAACAAACAACAAACGACAACAAACGACAACAAACAACAACAAACCACACCAAACAACAATAAACAACAACAATCGACAACAAACAACAAGAAAAACACAAATAACAAACAACAACAAACAAAAACAGCCGACAACAACAAAGAACAACAAACAACAAAAAACAACAACAAACAACAAAACAACAAACGAGGACAAACAACTTCAACAAACAACAAACAGCAACAAAACAATAGCAAACTACAACAAACAAAAAAGCCAACAACAACAAAGAACGACAAAGAACAAAAAAAAAACAAACAAACAAAGAACAACAAACAACAAAAGCAACAACAAACAACAAAACATCAAACGACTACAAACAACTTCAATAAACAACTTCAATAGACAACAACAAACAACAACAAACAAAAACAAACAACAACAAACAACAACAAAAACAACAAAGACAACAAAACAACAAACGACAACAAAGAACAACAAAGAACAACAAAGAACAACAAACAACAACAAACAACAACAATCAACAACAAACCATAACAACAACACACAACACCAAACAAAAATAAACACAACAAATAAAAACAAACAGCAATACCAATAAAGAAGGACAGCAATTAACAACGAACAAGAAAAACAAACAACAACAACATCAACAACAAATAAAATAAAATCAACAAATTCTACAAATCTTCTAAAACGATAAACATCAAAAAGAAAGACAGCCGTCATGTTTTAACTTTCATGACAAAAATTACTTATCATCGAGTCCTTGCCGCAAATGACGAAAACGTAATGCCAGAACCATCACTTCGAATGTACCATATCTGGAAGTGTAAAATGTCAAAAGAGAAAAATATCAGCAGAAAACGAAATCGAAAGCATACTGAAGACACGAAATATATCGATAATAAAGCATTAGGCTGAGTACATGATATTTCAAGTCGCATCATGAAATAACGATTAGACACAGAGATGTGAAAGAGCATAGAAAACATAAAATAGACATAAGACAGACAGAATCCATCGCCTGTGCTCATTGATTCATATAACTCCCAACTTCGATCAAATGGCAGCCTAGTGCCAACTGCCTTGCCGCTGTCTTCACCAAAAGTCTTGCGAGACCCACTCCCAGCCAGCTTCTACAAGGAATGTTCACGTCGACCAGAAGGGTTGCCATCCACAGACGCACAGTGTCTGCCCCCTCACCTTTCAGCGACTCTAAAAACCGACGACTCGATCGTACTGTGCTAACTCCACAGCCAACCTTGACCTTTGTTATTCCCTAACCAAGGTCACGGAGAGACCTAGAAGCCAGACATCCTTACTGCACGTGTCTCAATGCTTTACCTGTGCCTGCAGCACTTCAACATCATAGGGCAGCTATGATTGAACCATATTGAAAGTCGAAAAGGGCGCTTGGCAGCTATAATAGTTTCATTTTCCCCCTCAACTATCTTATTCGTCTTTTAACTTGTACATTATGTATTTCCTTCTCCATTTCACTCATTTTCATTGATAACTTTTTAGTTGATAAAGGGGTTTTGTTTGGTTGTGTTTTTTTTTCGTTTGTTTTTATTTTGTTTGTTTTGTTTTGTTTTGTTTGTTGTTGCTTTGTTGGTCGTTTCCTTTCTTTCTTTTTTTTTTTTTTTTTGGGGGGGGGGGGTTGTTGTTTTGGGGGCGGGGGCGGAGGGAGGACTGGGCTCGGCGGGGGCAGGGGGTGTCAAAGTGTGTGTGGGGGAGGGGGGGAATTGTTTTTCATTGGCATTTAATTTTGTCATGTTCCATTTCCTCCAATTTGTTTCATATTCAGTGCCTCCTTTTTCAATTTTAATCCCCAATTTGCATTCATCTTTATTTTTTCTTTTTTTTTCTTTTTCTTTTCTCCGAAATTTTCCATTACTTTTTATTCTTGCTTCAATTCACCTCCTCTACCCTGCCCAGTTTTTCTCTTCTCTTTCGGTTTCTTCTTTCTACACTGTTCTTCATTTCCGCACCCCCTCCCCCCTTTTCCTCCTCTTTTCATCCTGCTGTCGTTTCCTTTTCCTTTTCCTTTTTACGAATCTGGTCAAAAACTTTCCCTACCATAGTCTCCGACAGTCTGTCCTTCGACTTCGAGCATAATATAGTGCGGATTTGTAAAGCAGTGACTGCAACTGCGATGACTCGCCTAGTAAGGAAGGTGTGGCGCACTGCAATTTAAACATCTTCGCAAGAGAAATGTAGCATGGTCTGTGCTCGTGCCGTGAACGTATGCTCAACGCCTACATCATGCACTGTTTCAGAAGGCTTCTTACCATGGCCTGGCAGTACCATGTCACAAAGATGTTCCAACCCCGGCAGGTGTGCCAAACAAAGATGTTCCAACCCCGGCAGGTGTGCCAAACAAAGATGTTCCAACCACGGCAGGTGTGCCAAACAAAGATGTTCCAACCCCGGCAGGTGTGCCAAACAAAGATGTTCCAACCCCGGCAGGTGTGCCAAACAAAGACGTTCCAACCCCAGCAGGTGTGCCAAACCTGTTAACCACGTTAGATATGGAGACCTTGGCACATGGATAGATCCCACTGGGCTTGTAAACTGATCAGTTGTTGGGTGGTCACTATTATATGGCATCGTACATGTAATAACCCCCTAAAATCCTCTCAAGGCACCATAAAGTCTTTGTGATAATGACAATACATCGAGTCATGATTTTTTGCAGGACTGAATCCTAAAGTATTAATCCAAAGCCCCATTTCGTTTAGATACAAGAACACGGTGATTTCAAAGGCCTACTCTTGTCCTCAGCCCCAGCAATAAGACAAGCTGGGCAATTCTTTCCAAGTCGGAGGTTTTGTCTTTTGGAAAGGAAAGTCATTTTTAGCAATTGACTTCAATAAAGGTGCCGCCTCAAAATCGGTCGAAAATGGAAAACAATTTTTACACCGATTCTAACAAAGCACATCCTTCGAAAGGCAAATTTCTTGGTCTTGATCTTAATTATTGTTGAGAAGCCGTGGATCACGTCCTGAAGTTGCATATCCTTTCAAAAGGCAGGTACATGAAACATTTGAAAAGACAACATCAAGCTTTCAAGTGCAGACACATCACATATATTTGAAAACACTCAAAACTTTCAATAGCTTATCAGCTTTTGGTCGTCATCTGTTAAGATGATGAAATTTCATTAACTCTGTTGAGAAAAATCAACCAAAGATAAGGTTCAAGGTTGAATAGGCGGTTGCCAAAGACTGGTTTAGTAGGGAAAAACAATGACTAGGATAAAAGAACAAAGCAATGGGAAAAAGAAACAGGAAAAATTATCTTTGCAATTCAACGGAATGTATAAATGATCCAACACCATTCCTAAGAATCAAACAGAAGCCCAAATGTATTAATTATAAATGGGGAGGAAGGATACAAAGGCAGTCCTTTCACATTATTCAGATTTATAATGATTGAAAAGTTTTGGAAGTGAATAATCCCTTGGTACCGTAGGGATGTAGGAATGGGAGGCACACATTTAAGGACATTTCTTTTCCACTGGTATTACTAATACTCTTTAAATCACTGATCTAATGTAATAAAAGCCTGGCCATATATGCATATGTCTTTCGATTTTCCATATCTCTGAGAAGGGTTCATCGTATTGTATAATTAACATCTACATATATGACTATTTTTGAAAGACTGCTAAATAACGAAAGAATACAAACTAAATGTTTATATGTCCATTAAATTCGTATAGTTGGACACCGCATTCAGGTACAAAAAAGAAAAAAAGATTACAAGCAGATATATTTGAAAATGTGGAGAAACAAACAGAATGGCCAAGTGATACTAAGACTTATGGTATGATAAAAGAATTGCACAAAATACCTGCATTAAATCCCAGCTTTCCAAAAAAAAAAAAAAAAAAAAAAAAAGGGGGGGGCATGCATATACTGGGATGTGCATGATACAAAGGCATGCGCCCCTTTCATCATAGATGGGTCCGCAAAGGCGTGTGGTGTTCGTGTCGTGTCCAAACGTCAGATATACACAATGTATATGTCTGTAGTATCATCTCAGCTTTCCTATAAATGGGCATGGATATACTGAGATGCCAGGCACGTGCATCAAATAATGGCGAAAGATGTACCTGTCATTTCATCGAAAATGATATGATATAGTCATTTCTCAGTTTTCCTTAGAAAGGGCATGGATATACTGAGCAGATGAGACACAAGATGACTAAGACAAAATGTAATAAACCAAAAATGGAATTGATGTACCTGTACGCTTTTCTTGCAAAGAGCATATTATTATGCATATACAGAGTGAGGACGGACACGGACATTGGCTATATCACAATACTGAGAGATGGTTGTGCAAAATTCGTATATGTTTATGAAATACATGTATAATTATATTTTCCCCAATGGCATAATTTACATTTAGAATAGCCACGGGGTTTCTCGAGAGCAATATTGGTATACATGTAAATGAAAATGGGCCCAATGAAACTAGAAGCAGTCTTTCAAAAATAATCATGTAGAGATGGTGGTACATTAGGAATGACCAGATCCAGTGATGTGAAAATATCGAAACACAATCGGCCTAAAGATCCATTCTTGATAAACAACCATTTAAATGGAGGATTCATAAGTCGTGTAGGACTTCATATTTGAACCTGGCATTTATTCATAATGTTTAGGATTGGTTTAAACATTTTCAGAAGCTACTAAGAGAGCCACCGATTACCTCAAAATCAACGGCGAGCCGTTCACTCTCGATGGATTCTAAAAAGTTCAGTCCTCCCTCCAGCCTAGAAGAGCTGCAGGCTCAGATGGCATCTCACTGAGGTACTCAAGACTCAAGATTTTGACGAGATCTGCTTGAATTTCTGCGATGATGGAAAATGACAAAGCTGACCTCTGGTCATTCCTGAACATTATCCTGGTCCCCAAGTCAGGCGACCGGTCAAACACCAATAACTACTGAGGCATAAGTCTCAGCTGCATTTTAGCAAGATGTGCAACAAGATGACACTGAATCGCATTCGCACCATTATCAATCCAAGGCTTCGCATGAACCAGAATAGCTTTTGCTGAGTACAGACGACAGTGGCCCAGATCGTAAGCCTGAGAAGAATTTTTGAATGAGTGAAGGCCAACAGCCCTCAAGCAATCATCACCTTCCTGGATGTTTAGACGGCATTCGACTCAATTGATGGAATCCCCCCCCCCCAACCTGCTGAGAGCCATCGATCAAATTTACAGAAATACAAAAGGAAGAGTTGTATCACCTGACGAAGAAACAGAAGTTTTTTGACGTCTCAGTCGGAGTGCTCCAGGGAGACACACTTGTACCCTTCTATTTCATCATTGTTCTCAAGTACGCAATGAGGAAAGCACTGGCGGGTGGCAAAGAAGAGAAACGGCGTCACCATAACTCCCATGAAATCACGAAGATACCCCAAAGTAGCCATGGTCGATCTTGACTTTGCTGATCATATTGCTCTCCTATCCGATTTAATCGAACAGGTACAAGAGCTCCTCCAAAGAGTCGAGCGGGAATGCAGCTGAGTAGGTCTATGTTTGACTGGCGTCAAAACAAAGTACCTCATCTACAACACAGCAGACCCCCCCCCCCTCAACACTGTCCACAAGACTCGGAACCTTGTTAGAGCAGAAAGATGATTTCAAGTATCTCTGTTCCTGGATTGACTACTAGGCAAAACACATCAGCATCAGAAAATCCCTTGGCTGGAAAACCCTCAACGGCATGACAAAAATCTGAAAATCTGCAATGAATCCAGACTTAAAGAAGATATTCTTTGTCGCCACAGTGGAATTAATCTTCCCCTATGGCTGCAAAATCTGGGCTATGACTGACACCATGTAAAGGTCACTGAGTGGCACATACACCCGAATGTTGCGGAAAGCCCTGAACGTCCACTGGAGCTCTCACACTACAAACAATGAGCTGTATGGGAAACTCCCAAGAGCAGACATGAAAATTGTCGAACGTAGACTTCGTCGGTCTAGCAGGCCATTGCTATCGGCACCCTGATCTGAGCAGTGAGGCGCAGCTATTATGGGAGCCAGCGCACGGAACACGGAGACGTGGAGGATCAAAGGTAACATATTATGTGGACACTGTGGAGAAACACAGTAGCGACTAGCGTCCACAACCTAGCCAGTCAAATGAGGAAGTATGGAGGTCCATTGTGAAATCTCGGATTCATCCTCCTTAAAATATGATGTGAGAAGCAAACAATGGGGATTGGGTGCGGGATGTACACATCAGATGACTGGTAGGCTTAAGGGAGGGGGTTGTGGGGAGCATGAAAGCTGAAGAAGGTTTATGTAGCTCGTTATCCAGTATTTGAAGGGGCGTAAATAAGGGTTTGGTGGAAATTCCCAAAAGATCAAAAGAAATGGCTCTAACATTTACAGGCCTAGCCAAAATAGATTTCAGAGGTATGTCAATCGGCAAAAAGGGGAATAAAGAGAGATTATTATATAAAAGGTAGAGTTTATTTCAGGGATAGCCATACATAGCTGATATCTATTGTGCCCTCATGATGTTTCTGTGTTTATTCGCGTCATCATAAACCATTAATGGAAATAGAAATGAGACAACATAATATCAACCTGAAATATTCAAACGGCATCCCATCAACTGAATGCGTCCAAAATCTCCATCGTCTTCTTGACACAGTAATTTTATGAAAAATCAAATGAGTTTTAAAAGCTAGAAAAGTGATATGCATGGTGCTCTCTCAAAAAGGAAGTGAACCCAGACTATACCAGATCCTCCAAAAGACAGAAATAAATCAAACAAATGTAAAGTCAGTCCTTGAATGTAACTTGGCTTGAAGGAAAGGTGAGGATGAAATTGTAGAAATGGATTCAAGATTTTATAATGGCACAAGACAAAGACACAACGTAAAAGCATTTTTTGTTTGTTTTGTTTGTTTGTTTGTTTGTTTGGTTGGTTGGTTGGTTGGTTGGCTGGTTGTTTGTTTGGTTGGTTGGTTGGTTGGTTGGTTGGTTGATTGGTTGGTTTGTTGAGGTATAGACCAGTATATCCATAGTGGACGTTCTCATGGCTCTCTATTTGGAGTAATCAGATGACAGGATTATAATAACAAATACCAGTTCGAGGCACAGAAAACGTCACCGGGTGCCTTTGTATGGTTTTGGTGTAATCAGTAACATTCGGAGGGCTGGTGATAATAGAAAAAACTTGCACGGAATGTGTCAATAGTCAAGGGAAGGCTCTTATGAAAGATTTCCAAGATACACAGATGCATACTCAATGCAAAGCTTGAGATGGCAAAACGAACATTCGCTTATAACAACAATGCTGCCAGCCTGATCGTTGATGATGGAGGCATCACATTCCCGTGACCAGTGGTATGAAGCAGGAGCAGCCCAGTAAATGAAAACGGCATACATCGTAAAGACAACTTAGGTCAATCTAGCCAGATGGCAACATGACTCTACAAACAGTATTACTTAGTGGATTTTGTTAATATTTTGTAATAGTGCGGTCTTTGCCAGTCGGCCAGCTCTTTCGTTTCCTTACCTGCCAATATGTCTAAGGATACAGACAAAGCAAATTCTGCAATTTCCACGTATTACTTCGATTCTTTTTATAGTCTAGTTTACAGGCTTTCTTTGCTCTGACAGAGTTCAAATGTACCTAGTACCTGCAGAGCCGCCAAAGAATCGCTTTGGATAACATAGCTTTTATTGCTATCTTTGCAGTTTATAGTGATAAAGGACATTAGAAATCCCTCGAATTCGGCATTGAATATCGAGGTGTTATCTCTCAATCTCATCTGACAAGATTTGACAGAGATTTTAGGACAGTAAACGCCAGCTCCTGTTTTTTCTTCTTGTTTAGATCCATCTGTGTAAATGTCTTGAAAGTTTCGATATTGTTCTTTCAAGTTAAGAAATTCTTGTTGATAAATTAATTATGCTGTTGGTTTCGTCTATTTCTTACTGATCTAACAATAGATCTATTAAAATGTCGGTTTGATTCCTTGGTGGTTGCATCTCATGTTTTCTTTCATCTATGCCTGGTAGACGAATGTCTAACAGAGATACATGCTGGAGGGTACTCTCATCGAGAGGTGGGATCTTTCGAAAGTTTCGGCTGGTGATCCTTTGATAACACAGTCATGAGCTGGATTTTCGGGAGAGACTTCAACTTCAGAAGATAATTCATGGAGAAGAAATACGCAGCGAGTCAGCGAAGGTTCGTTGGCCTCAGCGTATATAGTCTTAACTGGTGTCGTTCTGAAGGCTCCAAGTGCAGTCCGAAGACCTTGATTGTGTACTGTGTCAAGTAGCTTGAGAGCAGGACCGTATACGATCCTGCCGTAATCAAGTTTCAATCGGATCAAAGTACGGTGCACACGAAGAAGACTCGTTTATTCCGCACCCCAGTCCGTATGGCAAGCTACTCGGAGGATATAAAATGCATTTTGACAACGCAATCTTAATTCCTGTACATGAGGGATAAAGTGAGCCTTTTACCGAAGGTCTATCCCAACAATTTGGATGTGGGAGAGACTTTGCTGCTTTTGTTATCCAACCTAATAATAGGTTCTTGGTGAATGTTTCGCTGTCTATGAAAATGGGCCTACAGTTTTGTCATTAGAGAAATTGAAATCATTTTGTGTGACTTATTTTTCGCCTGGGCCACACATAGATTCATGCATCTTTCTAAATGAGGTAGGTATTTGCCTTTGATATAAATTGCAATGTCATCTAAAAACAGAAGTGTTGGCATGTGCCGCTGCAGATTTGACAACGTTGTTGAGTTTCGGATTAAATAGAATAGGGGAGCGAATACTTCCCTTGGGAACAACAGCTTCTTAACAGAAAAGGTCTGCTGCCCATCAAACAGAGAATTGAATTTAAAATTGTATGTACTACCTATAAATGTTTAAAGGGGTTGGCCCCACCCTATTTGTCAGAACCTCTAACACCACAAATAAGGCATAGAACACTTAGAAGCAATTTCAAAAATTTTATTAATGTTCCCCGTACTTCCACCCGT
>JBCJKF010276437.1:0-14712 GCA_039654545.1 Plocamopherus ceylonicus | reverse complement strand
TTCTTGAAAGATTTTGGTCATTTTCTAGGAACGTTTTACAATTCCATAAACCATGCTATAAGGAGTACAAAAATATTTTTGATTTAAAATATTTTAGATATTTGCTCTCATTTGTCAGAATTGCATTAAATTTTACACATCTTTTTCTTGAATCTGTTTAAAAATCTTGTCTTTGAATATGAATTAATATTCTCTCTCTTTCTCTCTCCAATGCTTTGATATATTAATTATTATTTATCTAACAACAAGAGTTTTTCATCAATATTTCTATAAATAAGGAAGAAATAATGATGAAAAACTGCCTTTATATTTTATGATGCTCGAGAACGATAATAAATTTTTTACAACGTGTTCGCGAATAATTCACGCTCCAAAATAAAATCCACTTGTCGGATACAATAATCTTAAGAGCATACGTTACCTCAAAGTAGCTTTTAATAAAGAGTATCATCGAGGAAACGTGGCTTAATAATGTAGGAAAGCTTTCGTCCGTCCATTGTCGCTTGAAATTTGCGCAAATAAAGAGGACGCAGTAAAGTCTACAGTTATTGGCACTCTAAGAGCAGGTGTTCGGAATGATTTCTCCTGGGATCTCTCGACTCTCTTCGGATGTGATTTTTTTATTCTAACCAAACGAGTCTACTGTACGTATAAGAAAGCAGGCACAGAAAGATTAGTAAAAAAAAAACGCAAGTGAACGTCAGACTGAGAAGTACCGACTAATAATACCGAATCGCGAGCTTGTCATAAATTTGCCATAAATTTTAACATTCTCATGTATTTAATTGTGATGCAAGTGTAGCTTGTACCAAGACTTTTATCTAAACAATATTTCAAGATATTTGTTAGAAACATATAAATTTTTCTTGTATTTTTCTCTATTTGATAAAAAGTTATCTCTCTCTTTCTCTTTCATGTATAAATATAATATAATACATCACTCACCTCTCATATAGAATTAAGAATAGTAAAAGATGAATTCTTTTAGCTTCATGAAACAATAACTCATTATATATTTAACGATATATTACACGCGTACATTAAATTATCAAATTATGGAAATTCTCCCGCGTTTGTTCTGCGTATATAAATTGGAGCTTGGAAACTGAAAAAAAAAAAAATGTCATGCCCCTTCGAGATCGATTTAAAATCAAGTTAAGACGTGTGGGTTGGTTTCCGGCGAGCGAGCATTTTTGCCGGAACACGATTCAGGTCTCTGTCATTTCGGACGATTCGTTTTCTGCCTGCCTTCCTCGTGGCGGCAAGCGCGAGAGAACGGACGCGGAGACTCGTGAGGACGTAGGTGGAAACACGAACTTCCAGAGGGGCATTCGCTCTCTGTCCACCGTACGTATAGGCGAGGCCATGATCATAAATTCACAGCATGCGAGCTCGCGCCAGAACCGTGTCTTCATAAAATCTTAGATCGAAGATTACCGCGCGCTCTCGACGCGTCGCCCGCGAAAAAAATAATTAGACGGTCGAGCTTTTATATGCACAAGCGGATATATTCGAGATATGTATATAAATTATCGCGAAGATGCGCCGCTAATTCTTATTTATTAGGGCACTTTACTTAAGCCTTTCCTCCGAAATGACTACAAGCCATCAAATGATATAAAGCTATTTCAAGAAGGATAAGTCGTGCTACAGAAAGGAATTCATGTCTTCACGGAGTTTTCATTCTTTTTAACTTTATTGTCTATAAAGAAAATATTATTTTTGAGTCTAGTGTTGTACATTATTTAGTAATAATTGAATTTTATTCTGAAGTGTTTCTCTATTTACAGCGCAAAGTTTTCTGTTAAAGAGAGAGAAAGATACACTGAAGAAGAAACAATAGAATTATATCTCATAAATATATAAAATTACGCAATAAATAATAAAAATGTACATATTTCTATTGTGTAATTTTACACTTATTGTGTATGTAATTTTACATATTTTTTACAGGATAGAGAACTTTCGCCAACTGACTTTATACTCGCTACTCTCTATAATCCTTGCCTCTGCGAATTAAAACATTACAAGATTTTATACAAAGGCGCGATTAAAGTGTACATGCAAAATTGTCGGTACGCATGCTCGTCATGACACTGTGCGCGTTTTAAAAATATAATTTAATAAAATTTCCAAGCTCGCGCGCGAACAGTACATCGTAGCTAGCCAGCGAGACACTATTGCGAGAGGGTTTGCTGTAATTTATGCTCGCGCTCGTAGGGTTGGTTTGCCCCATAAAGCAAGATAAATACGCGTGTCGTATCTACGCATACTTTTAAGGCCCGTGCACGCGGATCAAGCGCAATCGAATTTTCAAGCATCGTATTACGACCGGCAAGTTGCTCGGCGATGCCGCACGCGAATGGAAATAGGTTTCAAGTAACGTACGTAACTTCAACTACCGCTGTAAAATTCTTTCCTCAGTAGCTGAACTTCCTTGCGCTTGGCAGGCAAATAAATTTACAGAATCGCGGAATGATGCAGGAGCTGAACGCAACCTAAGGGCCAGCCAATACGTGCGCCATAGCTCCGCAAAAGTATACTCGTATATCTCTCCCTTCAGGTGCTTTCTCGAGAATATGAGAGATATGTTTACTACTCGTTCACTAGTCTTCCTGCTTCCTCTTTTTCACTCGCGCCAATGTCTATTGATCATTTCATACTATTTGCAACATATTTCTTGAATTTTGACATTTTGTTAAATTTTAGTTCGTTAATAATCTTATTAATATTATAATTGGTGTAGTCTTATACAATAAAAATAAATTAATAAAAAAATGAATTATAGTGCTAATAATTTAATAATGTTTACAAATATGTATAAAGTAAATAATAATATAACTTATGTACGTGTATCTATTCTTTTCTTTTTTACTATAATTAAATTATTATGATCGCGAATTATGTCGCAACGCATTTCTCGTCGATGTATCAGTACATGTATCAGTGCATGATTCGTGGATATATAGCCATGTTATGATTTTATTTCAATCATGTTTTCCGTTTTATAGGAATTGCTGGCGCACCAGTACTAAACGTTCCTCGAACTGGAAGCAATTCATGCTTGCGTGCTACTCGGCGAAAATGCGCTCGTATATCTTTCCCCGTTCAAGGTGTCTTCCCGAGAGATAGGTTTACTACCCTTGCTCTCGTTATTTTTTTTTTCCCGCCTCTCCTTCCCTTTTCTCACTTCTCTCTTTTTCTTTTTGACTGTGCCGATTAATCATCTCTCGTACTATCCTTCCTCATAACTTTACAAAACGCATCGAACGCAAACCATGCGTGTACCTCACGGCATTTATACCAAACAAAATTATTTTCCAATCGCACTATTTGTGCACGGTAATTATATATTATTTAATTGCACACACATTGACGAGTCACAATTGATTTCTATAAAAAATATGTAATAATGAACTGAATTATTCAATTTGACATGACAAAATCATCTAATATAATCCTGTTTAAATGTTTAATGTATCAATTATGTTTCAGTTATTCTATAAAGTTTTCTAAAGTGTTATAAATTTATTTTTTAATTTAATTTTTTACTTTTGCAAAATTTAATTTTGTTCTCATGACAATATATGTGCAAAGAAAATGGATTACTTTTTGATGCAATTACTTTAGAAGAACGATATTACAAAACTGCATGCCAAGTCTGGGCGGAATATATTTTGCACAATCAGTATGTTTTTTTTTTTTTTATAGCACACTTTCATTCGAGAAAAATGTTAAGCGGTAACTTCGTTGCTCGCGACGCAGTTTCCTGCCGTCAGACGCAACAGATGACACAGTCGCGACAAGCATTGTTTCAGAACGGAAAAGTTTCCGACGCGCGTCGCATCATCCATTGTAGGAAACAAGGAACGAGATTAACGAGTTGACAAACGACAACAAGACCGACGAAATCTTCCTTAGCATGAGAATGCACTTTGGGGATCAAGCACGGTTACAATCCGTAAGCGTTCGTAATGTCTCCATCCATCACGTTTCTTAGAGTTCGATCGTTCGACTGGTTCTCTCAGAGTCAGTATGCTGATTAATGATCGGCGAGTCGCACGGCTATCAAGGGGCCCAGCATCGAATTTCCTTCGTGGATCGACATGGTCCGTTAATTCGCGAGATCCGACCAGTGTCCATCGGTGTTTGATTTCTTCTTATTCCTTGCTTTTCCTTCCCTTCTTTTTCTTTTTCTTTCTTGAAGAACTGCGGGTGCTCCATAGCTTCTTTCAATCAATGTCGATTAATCTCGATTTGGGCGCACCTCCTCTCTCTCTCTCTCTCTCCCTTTATATCTCTCTTGCTAAATCCATTTTTTTTTCAGCGTGCTTATACTGCAGCTTCTCTCAACTAAAGGGCGGAGAGCGCATAATTATTCATCATGGTCTTTGCCTAATTCCAGCTCGTTAATCACGTCTTTAAGGACTGTCTTTCTTAGGTCAATGACTTGCGAAAGATCGATATAAACTTTTTCAACGTTCTGAATTGAACAAACGTTGTAGATTTTTTTCATTTTAACTATTATCAATCTCAGATGCCGATTTTTTAATTATGTATCTGCTACTAATCATTAAGTTAAAAAGGTCAATTTAATTTGTACTTTTCTTTTATGTGTATTATTTACGTCTTTTGATCAATAATGATCACACCTATTTAATTTAGATAAATCATTCTTCAAGACAGTATTGGATTTATCTTTTGTTGATCTTGGCTGAATTCAACCTGGCTACTTCTAGCTATAATAAGTAGAAACAAGTCGAAATAAAGTAATTCGATTTTTATCAGAGATTAATGAAAGAGAAAAGCTCTTTCTATTATCGGCTAATTATTTTTGTATGAACGTAATTTTAAGCTCATTGGCAGTTGTAATAATCGTTTGTTCCAAATTGTCTCAATATAATTTGGCCTTAACTAATACAATCATCCATCAAAATTGTAGTTGATTAAAATTTTTATAATAATATATAAACAGAAGATTCAAATTGTTGAACGTTTCACTTAGTGAAACTTCTATTATCAATAATAAAATAGTGATTTGATATGATTAAATCAAAAAATGATTGATAATGTCATTGTTTTTAAATAATCTTCGATCAAAATCACTTTATCGTAATAATAATTTACTTGTGGCTGGCTGCTTTTAACAGTATCTTGTCGGTGACATTGACTAAAGCTATAAAATTAAGTAGTTCCCATATACATGTTAAAAACAAAATCCGCTTCGGAAGGTTAAAGGAAATTATTAAAGCGCTCCGCTTCCAAAACAAAAATTGCGTTGTTTTTATTTTCATATTTTGCTACAATATTCTCGGAGATAGTTTTAATCTTGTTTCTTATATCGATACGAATCTCTCTGTCATATAAACGAGCTTTAACATCATAACGATCCAGTGATGCAATAGACTAGAGGTCGTAAATAAAGTTTTATTTGCTATAGATAAAAATCTTTTTACGAGTAACGAATAAAGATATCGTATCGCTTCAACAATGCGTGATTCCGTGTTTATGTTAATTAATGTTTACGTTTTATATAATTTATTTACAACTAACGGAAGACTCCAAGAGATGTTAAAAAACAATCTTCAAAGAATATCAATCCACTTTTACAAAGATGTGATGTATTATGTGTTTGTGTTTTTCATCAGTTATTATTAAATTTTTATTTATTTGCAATAAATGCAAATAGATAGTAGAATTTCCAATCACTTGTTGGCATATCAATTGCCTAACGCAATGTGGATGCATTTAGTAGTCACGTAATGGGTCGGTAACCACATTCGTGCTAATAATATATCAACTATTAGCGTAATTGCTATGGTAACATCGTGCATCATGAGATTAGTATCTCTGTAAATGTCTGCGAAATTAACATAGATGCATTTTTAATATAAAGTATCATCTCATCTGTAGATATCCGGTGAAATGAGATCAAGAGTTGCAAAAAGGAAAAAAAATTGAAAAAGTGGGCAAAAAAATGGGCAAAAAAAGAAAAACTACTATTGAATTATCGGAAAGAAGTCAAAGTCGAACACGTAAATGTTCCTTTATATTCAGTTGCAAAGAACAATTTTATTAATTCCAAATTTGCTATATTGATTTAGATATTTTTCATCGCTTCGAAAGCCATGCATTTTTTTTTTCATGAGATTTTTGTCTGCGTGAAAATCAACAGTAAAACTTAAATTCCTGGGACATTGGATCGCCCGGTGTGTCCTATCGATCAGTACCTTATTCAGTCTGCATTATCTGTACGTGAGCGCTCGTATCCATTCCCTTTCACCGTACTTTAATTCACTCTTTCACCCTCTTTCTCTCGCGTCACCGTTAAATCTTTGCGCCACAGCGTATTTGGCGCGATTCCTTTCTGTAATTGATGCTCATTCGATCCGCTTACGTACTCCGGTAGATCTCTCGCTGTTTTTGTCCTTAATTACTTTGCTCGGCGTGGTATCGAAAAAGAAAGACAGCAAAAGAGAAGACGGGGATGGGCGGTATGCTAGAGACTCGTTAGTTTTTATTCGGGTCGCCAAACTAATTAATTTTGCCTGGCCGCGACGAGCGTGTCTTCCGGTTAAATTGTGAAAAGAATCAAGCAAAGAGAGAAAGAGACTCTCTCCTTTTGACCGTTTCCCCAATTAGACACGGATACGTAACCGTCGTTAAATTAACTCCGCGCGACGCGTGTCAAGTGTGAGATTGATCGTTGACGGTTCTCTTTCAGAGAACAGAGACAGCGAAGGAGACAGCGTCAGACAAAATCGTTTTCACGGTTGGAATATGAACGGGCACACGTGCACGCGTAAACTTGGAATGTTTCTTTATGTGGGTGACAGAACGACGGAGAAAAATCGTGCATCTTCTTTGGAGTTGGGAAAGTCTCTTCTTCGTGGTGCAATGTCAAGCTCATATATGCAGTCGCAGGACTGATGTTGCCGTGCGACTACATAAATTGAGTCGTTTCTTGAAAGTGAAAGTTGGCAAACGTTGCCAAAACAATTGAATATTTGTTGCCACTGTTACATAATTCGTAATTTCCCAGCTACTAGTCTAGTCTTGCAAGCGATGCTTATTACAGTTAGCTAGTGATTTATGATACGAACGCGTTTCGATAATGTAGTAAATTTGTCGAACGTAAATTCCACGATTTTTATATCGTCCAAATCGTAGAACATTCGCTAAAGAAGATATCGAAAATCTTGGAGAGAACCACGCTCGTAATTGCAGTGGCGTACAATACGAAAAATTCCTTCTATTATATTTTCTCTTCTCTTTCGTGGTGCAAGAATTTAGATCTGTACAACAGCGAATCGCGCGCGGAGGGACATAAAAGGGCTTGGGTTATATCTAGATTCACTGGTGTGTTCGCGCAAAAGAGACTGCATGGGAAGAGCAGAATCGTGCACACCCTGATTACACCATAAATCGAATCTCGGCCGACCGCGCGGAAGCTCGGATTAAATGAAATTCCTATGCCATCTCGTATATCTTTCCGGTTTGCAGTGGCGGTTGCTTCGGCAACGAGCACCACGTCAATGTAACGTTTCCCGTCTGAGAAGCTTTTCGAGACGCTTTGCATGAAATATACAGGAAGATTTGAGGGCGTGGATCTCACCTTACTCTTATTAAATGCAATCTACTAGGTTGATTGATAACCGCGCCGCAACTGGCGTGCCGCTCAGCAGGGAAACAATAAATCTAGAATCCAACAGTTAAAATGCGAAATTGCTGGATATCCGATATCCCGAAGGCTTAATATATGGCACTTTAAAATATTCCCGTCAGTTGTTTCCGTCAGATAAAGAATTGTGGAGTATTTTACTATAGATAGCAGCTGCAATTTCAATATGACATGTTTTAGCTGGAGAGAGAAAATACAATATAAAATATTAATAATATATATTACATACAAAAAATAAATGTATAATATTATATATATTTTAGAGGAAGAAAAAAAAATCTTAAAATCTTCAAAAGAAAAATCTTTCCATAAATATATATTATATATATAAATCAATTTTCATAAAATATGTTTCATTCAATTCTACTCTTTTGTAACGTTCAATATCCCATTGACTGTACCATTGGTAAGGCTGGCACGATGTTTCTATCTCAAGGCACTATTCGCGGCGTTTCGTGGCGTTACACCTTGGCCGCAGAAAGGGAGATGGACAGATAAGAAACGCGAAGCGGTAATAAAGGAGAAAGGGGATGATTCGCGTTAGAAAGAAAGACATAAAGAGAGAAGGAGAAAAAGATAGAGAAGAAAACGAGCTGAACGAGTCGAACACGGTCTTTGAGTGTGGGCGGGCAAGCCGAAAGATCGACAAGATCGATAAGATTGCTCGACCGCAGTTCAATACTCGCGGTTGAATTGTCAACTGGTTTTGTCGATTCATCGAACGATCAAGATTCAGGTCCGCGGAACACCTCGAAATTCCGCGAGAGAAAAGACGCGTAATGTATTACTGACACATTTCATGATGCTTTCTGCATGGGAAAAGATAAATGATGATTGTATCAATTTGACTATTCCACAATACTGCGATTTATTTAAAGTGTCAATTATTTTATATATTATTCTATTTATATTACCGCAAAGGTACTCCTGTGATCGCATTTATTCGATTGTAACGGAACTCCTATGTAAAGTTATAATCGCATAGGCGTGCGAAAAACTTTCGATCAAGAGACCTCTCAATTGCAGAAAATGTGGCTGTCTTGAATGACTTTATAATCGAAGATCTCGACTCAGCAGATTGCCAAACGAAGCCGGCGCGCGGCGTTCCGATTCTACAGTGCCGTGAAAGTATCTGGCTTTGGAAAGTTTTTAACGAGCTTCTTCGCTCGTCTTTTCCTTGGAACCGAACTGGTGTTTACTCTGGTAAAGTGAGACTTGACGACGCTGGTACCCGTAGATGGAAACGCGGTGTACCATCGTTTGTTATTTGTTTTCGTCCCGACACGGCGGTTTCACCAGCGAAAAATGTATCTTTCCTTCGGAATGAAATGTGCAAGAAGCGAATGGCTGCTCGACCGTTTGTCTTGCGTGCCTCGTGGCGATGTTAATTAAATTGCTCGGAATCGAGGCTTATCGAGAATTAATATCAATTAAAAGCAACGATCTGTCGGCAACCGTGATTGATTGAGCTGCGAAGTAACGAAATGTCTTGTTTCATTTAAAATTTAAATACCTTTTCATAATAAACAAGCAATTTCTTGATGCATTACTTTGTTCCTTGATTTTATACAGATGCAATATTTGCATATGTTAATTTATATACGAGTCTCTGTATATTAGAAAAAAATTTACTTGCATTTACCGAGTTTGTGTTTTTAATAAAAATTAATTGTTGTTATTCTTTCTTTCTTTCTCTCCTTAAAAATTAGCTATAAACTTATTATATATGTTAAAGCAGGCATTTAAAACAGACTTTGAAAATCTTTCAAACCTTGTTATTAATTCTTTTTTCTTTTTTGATAACGATCTAATATCCCTGAAATACCCCTTCAATAATGTGAAAAACAATGATTTCTTTCTCTCTCTCTTTCTCTTTTAATATTCAAAGTAGTCACGGCAACTCTTAGCTCGGAGTATCCATAACTGTTTCTCTGCTTGCATTGTTAAATCCAATTACAAAATCCAATTTACATGCACGCGCACAAACATCCTAGTGCGATACTTACAACAGTTTTAAATGGATAGAAACCGGATACTGAATGAAGATATTCGGCCATTTCCAGGCTACGATTTTGCCGGGCGACCGCTTCTACGGAATCACGTCATGAACTTTGCTCGTTACAAGCGCCGGAGCGGACGCACGAAGAGGATCGTGCCGCGACGTTAATCCTTTGACAGTTCGAGAACGGGTATTTGCCGAAGCTAATGTCACGCGAGAGAGCAGGACGGGGCAGGTTGGTAAGATGGAATGAGACGCCGGATGGAAGAACAACGCGAAAGGGGAGGAAACGTGACGGGGACAACCCTCGCACGAATGTCCGACCCTTTGTTTGAGCTCTGTCAACCGAGATACATTTTCCGTTTCGCGCCAAGGGTGCAAAGCGATTGTTCGACGCTAGAGCTGCGCGTATAAGAGCACATCTCTCAGCTGCACTTACGCGCATTACAGCACCCTCCTTTCTGCATCTTTTACTGCACGTTCCTTCATAGTAACCACCTCTTGTATCGCTCGGATTGAAGCGATACAAAAAAAAAATAAAATATACATTTTACACATGTAGTTACATGTAATAAATTAATAAAACTAGCAATAAGTGTAATATATATATATATGCAGCATAATAAAATATAATAGTTAATCTTATTACGTTAATTAATGTTCAACTATCTCTTCAGGACGATATTTGCGACGGTACATGCCCGTAGCGTGTGAGCTAAAAGTAAGAGCGTTATGAAATATTCATGACATAATAACAGTGCGAATCATGATGTTTCGTGTATATTCGCCAGGTGCGATCGTCGTAGTCGCTGCACCGTGCAGATCTAATCCGTGCTGCTTAATCGCGCGCCTGGAGTATGTCGGGAATCGGTTGTAGCGTGGGAATTGGTATTAGCACTCTCCGCGATTATGTAAAGCTCGAGCGATTATGGAGATCGAATTAAGCTCATGGCGCGCGCCCGCGCACTCAAACGGGGTTGACGCGTGAAGAGAGGGTGAGTTGTGAAGGGAAGGAGCGAGTGAGTGGGCAGAAGGAGGGGAGGGAAAGGTGCCATGGCATAGAGCGAGGGGTCGTGAGTGCTTTTCGCGGAGGTAGCGTAGCCTCTCTACGGCAGAGAGTAGGGGCAGGGAGGGGAGGTTTGCAATTCCCATAAATTAAAGGACAATTGAGCCGAGGTCACTCCCCATTGTTACCGGCTCTGATTCCAACGGCACGACTGGACAATGCGCATCTAGTGAGATTTGTTCTCGTATATCATGTAACTGCCAAACGCTCGTGGTTTCCGGCCCGAAAGAGAAACGGAGACATATCGAGTAAAGAATACAAATACGCGAGAAACGTGTACGATAATAATGATGAAAAAAAAAGAACAAGAAATTATGTTTTTTTTTATTCTATATTTCTTAATATTATTACTTCTTCTTCTTTCAATGGCATCCAAAAAGATCTTGGATGTCAACATCATACGGTCTTCAGAATCGAATGAGTTCTCGCGGAACGAGCGTCAATAATCGTATCGCAAGGTGGTCGCGCTTCAAGCTTGTTACATTGAAATTCCACAAGTTTGGCAAGCATCGGCACCACTGGTTGTCACCTGCGCGAATTCGAATTTACATACCCCTCGCCAAACTTCGTCGGATTAGACTCTCGGCAATGGCGAGATCTCCGGAGATCTTCTTGGTTTACCTCGAATCGTGACGGTTTGCCTTGAGTTATCGCCGTGCTTTGATCTTCGGCTCCGATAAGTCGCGAAAGGATCCCCTTCCCGTGCCAATTGCTTGTGTAAACTTTCATCGAGTTCCTAGCACGATTGCTCGTAGTCGCGTGCTGCTCGGACGGCGAATCGATCTTGCCGTGGTACTTAAAGTCAAACAAGCTTGTACAGATATGTAAATCGCGTTACGCTCTCGAAGTCTTGCCCAGCTAGTCGATTAATTTGATGTATTTTAATTCCATTGCCGGTCTCGAGTCTGTTCGTAATTGCTCACCAAAGGGCAGTCTATCGAGCTACAACTATCTTTTGATCGATCGGATAATTTCATGGATGGAGGGAGCAGAAATGTCTGCATGTAGAACGTCTCACGGCCAATCTATCTCGTAGAAATTCTCGTAGAAACAGAAATTATGTATATGAAAGACTTGTACATGATATTATGCAAAAAATGTTTGATTAATAGACTTGTTAAAAGCTTGTATACATATAAATGAATTAAACAAAATTATATTTGATACAAGATGCGCAGAGTAATTTAAAATCTAAAGTGCATCAAATATATTCATAATAAATCATAATAAATCAAATTTATTATGATAAGATGATATAGTTGATGGAGAAAATTGTCAGAAAATAATGTATTCAATGTAAAAGAAAAAATCTTTTACATTATTATCGACATTTTGCAACGCAGAAAACACTCTGTCAGATATGTAATCTTTAAACAGATCAAATCGGTGACGTTTCCATTCCGCTACTCGCTATGATGGAGCGCTGCCAAAACTTTTCCGACACGCGCATTTGTAAAATGAAGACAGTCCCCTCCCGTTGAAATTCATCACGCGTGAAAGAGCGGCGCGCAGAAGTCATCGGCAGCAGCTCTCTCGTGTCCTATTAAAATTCGTCAAATTCGCTTCGCGGGCAATTAAAGCTGCGGCGGCCAGCCGTGTCAAATAAATCAGGGATCAATAAATTAGCGGGCGGTTAAAGCTCGGGGGCTGTGACTTTATCTGCGCGGTGGCATCGCGCTGCGCTGCATCGCGTACAGCCCGACCCGACCCGGGAAGGCAGAAACGGAAGCTGGCCCCAATAAAACACTTGCCACCCAACGCTCTTACGTTTACGTCTGCGTTTGCGCCCGTTCCTCCGTACTCTAATCTGCATTTTAAATGTCGACGCCCCCCACTACAGATAACGCCGCTCACACCGGGACCGAAACCCGCCGACCTCACCACCATCAGCCGACGAATAGCTCTCTTTCTCTATCTTTTCCTTTCTCTTCGTCTCTCGTCAGTAGCCACTTCGTTCTCCGACTCGCCGGATGCGTTGCCACCGGATACCTCGCGAGTACATTCTCGCGCCCGTCGCGAAGATAAAAGTACCTGCCAGAATGAGCTACGGAGATCCCTTTCGTGTACCGTCAGCTATGCTGAGAGTCTGTCCGCGAACATTCGCGCCACAGACGACTTCATTGTTCGCTATACTTTTCGGAGTTCCGCCTTTCCGCGTGCGGGGATATCGGCCCAGTTTGCGGCTCGTCGGCAAATTCTTTTTGTTTCAGAGGTAACGAGCCGTGCGGCGGCTTTCCTCATCCGCTTGAAAGCTGGTTTATGGATCGTTTGGGGCTTTCTTTTATGGCGCGCCTGGGTACCTTAATATACATTTTTGAATGTGTCTTCGTTACCTCGCGAGAATCAGCTACGGGAGAGAAGGCTAAGAAAAATAATTATGAATTTCGGCACCTTGTGAAATATAAAAATGCGTTGAAAGTATAAAATATTTAATATTGATATTTTTAAAAAGTCTTGAGATTTAAAATAATTTTTAATTATACTTGTTTATTGTTCTTTTAAAAAATTTCTCAAACTTTATTATGCGTATATTAAAAAGCCCCTTTCTTGCCTCTGTAAAAATATCTTTCTTGCGCGCGCGACATCCGTGTTAAGTATAGATACTCGCGAGATCATCTGGCATCTGCACCGTCGTGGAGATCAACGGAAATGAGGCGTCGCAGCTTTGTCGACGACATAAATTCCATCGTTGGTAACTCAGGCTGAAGCAACGCTCGATTTTACGATTCCTCCTCGAATTCAATGGAATAAGAGTTACGACGTACTGAATATATCGTGAAAAGAGCGGTATCGTAGCGACGCAGAAAGAAATGAATCAAGGACATTCAACCCTTGGTTAAATGACCGAATATGATCGCTTGAAGCAAAAAGCTTCTTACTACTTTTCCTTCCCTTTGATTGTGCAATTGTTTCCATTTATGTCGGTTTCGTAAACGCAGGAAGAAGGCGACGAAGAACTGGCTGCTTTATAGATACAGCCTCGATAAAAGTTTTCCGGAGTTCGAAGACTCGTTGTGTCAACTTCTTTCTTCGTAAAACTTATTCGCCTGTTGATTTTTTAATAAAAAAATTAAATAATTTGTAACCGTGTTTCTTATAACGCAAACTTTGTTTTTTGTAACAAAAAGTAAATATTGATTAAATTTTGTAAATAATATTTTGCATAAAAAAATAAATATATGCACTTTTAACGCTCATAGTGTCTTCAGACACCAAAAAGAAAGAAAGATGTTTATGTAATCTTTCATATAGAAATTGTTCATATAGAAGAATGTAAATACGATGGAGAGGGAAGGGAGATGACGTACGCCAGTGGGGCTGCCATTCCCGAGCAAAGTGCCAGTAAAGTCAAAGGAACAACGTCACATCCTTTCTAGCAGGATATTCTTCTCTGCCTTCCCCTACGGTGACTTTTGCAGACACCGTCATCATACACGCATACAATGGCTTTTTGCGAGCGACTGCGTGAATCGCGAAAAAGTGAGAACCATGCGGAAGAACCTTTTGTCTTTGGGGTACATTCGGGGTACTTTCGAGGGGGTCGGCTCGAAGGAGAAAGATCTACGCTTCGCCAGCCATTCTTCCTTTACTTACTAAGAATGAATGCGGGCCTTTTGTTTTACGTTCAAGGAAAAAATATTACTTTTCTTTACCTATATGTGTATGTGTATATGTACAATATATATATACATAATAGTTTTTAATTTCTATTTCCTTAGTAATTATCTAACGCTTTTTTATGCTCTCAACTGAAAATTAATTAAAAGATTTCACAATATTATAGTAAACATTATTATTAATTATTATTACAAGTATTTCCCTCATAACTTTCAAATAATCTTAAAATTTCTAAATTATTCGTAATTAAATTAAACGTTGTTATCTGGAATTGCATTGTTATTTCAAAAGAAAAACTGGGATAGATATGGCAACAACACGCATCAAATGTATAGTCTTTTGGGGTGT
>JBCJKF010275327.1:0-14725 GCA_039654545.1 Plocamopherus ceylonicus | reverse complement strand
ATATTCATATATGTATATATATATTTCTAAATTTAACATTAACTTTCCAAAGACCAACATTTACATTAATTTGCACAAAATCATGAGGTTTTCAAAATAATATGGTGATTGCCATTTAAAAGTACGCTCAAAATTAGGGGTATGTAACATTGTTATTCCCATATATGCAAAGTGTATTCTTAAATCAATGTAATTAAAAAAATAAAATCATGGATTACTTGCCTTTGTTTAAGATCTCAACAAACAGATTGTAGCACTGCATTGCTTTCATTCAAGGAATTCAAACAAAGCATGCGCTTTGTCCACCGTTGTAATTAAGTCCATATTACACAGTCACCAGATGGCCATCTTGTGAGCTTGTAATACTAAAACAAATACTCACTTTATTAGTGCTGATTTGGATAGGACAGATGGATTTAGCAGTAAGGCTCACAAGACACACCTGTATTCTCACTCAACCTGATAGCTCAGTTGCAAATGATGGTAAAGCTGGAGGCTGTAGGCCCATGTAGTGAATTATGTGTGACAAGTTTATACTTATTATCTTGTTCCATAGAAATATCATTTATGAGTCAATGGTCTACATCCAAATAGATGTTCATTAAAAGGGGAACATTTTATGAAATTAATTCCATTTTCTAGACATTTGTTCTGTTAAACAAAATGTACTTTTAAATGGCATTCTAATAAGCGGCAATCAAGGTATGAGCAACATCTTATTTCACTTGATTGATGCCTTCCCCTCTCACCGAACTTAAAATGCCACAGCTGACAGATAATGTTTCCTGTGCAAACAACAGAACATCATAAAATAGCAATGATAATACTATGAATTGTTTTATAACTAAACACCACCATCACCATTTAAACCAAAAGTGAATACCTCAATGTTTCCCAAAATAGACATAAACACACTGAAAACACTACTGTGAAAAATAAAATTTCATAACACAATGAAACAAGTCAGGTAAACACTACAAGTTTCACAAGTACAAGATACATTGTGCTAGCATAACTTGGTGTTGAGGTAAATCAGGAGTTTTGTTCACAATATGTGTTCATTAAAATTTGTTACAAATCAGGAGCTTTGTTCACAATACATGTATGTGTTCATTAAAATTTGTAACATAAGCTGAAATTCACATAAGGAGGACACACAAAAACAAAACAAAAAATTCCCCTGTAAACAGTTAAAAGAATGAATATATATTTTACTACTAAACAAACAAAAATCCCTCTTAATTTACATTGTTCATTGAAGAAAAAAAAAGTGACAATGAAATTCAATAGAATGATCATATCACAAAATATAATGCAATCTTCCGTACATGAAAAATCTAAACGCAAGTGGAGCTTCATCTGAATGTCAAGATTATGAAAAAACAGTATAAAAAATTGCGAAGGATGCACATTCCAGCCCAATCACTCAATCATTTTTACCCCCAACTGATCCAATTTCTCATTGAATTGGTTTTGTAAACAGTTTGATTGATACACAGTACTGTGATGCGATTTATAAAAATACATGTAAAAGCAAAAAGGACCATTGCACATCTCTAGATTATACTAGATATAAATATAAATATAACTATAACCTAGACTAAAGATGTACAAGGTACCACTGGGGATGCAGAGGGTTGGGGTACTGGTGGAAAAGAACAAAGAAGAAAAGAATAAAGAGAGCAAAATAATCTATAAAACAGGTGTAGAAAAAAAATGTAACGCACTGAAACTTTATCAATTTCTTTAACAGTTAAACTTTAAATAAACTGACAAAATTTGTTGAAAGTAACATTTTCCATTCCCCAGTACTGGCAGTAAATACTTATGTCAAATGCTTCACAAAAATCCTTGTAGTTAAATGCTTCACAAATATATGTAGTCAAATGCTTCACAAATACATGTAGTCAAATGCTTCACAAATATATGTAGTCAAAATGCTCGAACACAATGATAATCACTCCGACACGTTGACACATTAGCCACTTAAGCCCATCTTTTTGCTTGAGCAAGATGTAACTCTTTGACTACAAAGTGCCCAAGGATCGGCATGAGCACGATTCACCTTTTCAACCACATTCTGCCCGTATATATCTGGATGGGCAACTTGCAGTCAAAGAGTTAAATCATGCTCATGCCAAAATATTGGTTTTAAATTTTATAGTAAGAAGGTTAAAGGGGCAGGGTTACAAACTCAAATGAGAAGAAGATTTTGTTCTAAAGATGATGTGTCTTACTCAACCTTGATCAAATCAGCAAAAATTAGTGCAGTCATCTGGAAACATTTACTTCTGGAGCTTAAGCAAAAATCTAAATGCATTCACAAGTAGGGCACATCATGATGGCCAAGAGGACAAATTAAATGTGGGAGTGTCCCCTGTAGGCAATCAGCATGAGTTCAACATCTGGACAGTGGTTTGTGAAAAATAATAATCATATTAATATATAAAAGATACCTGAGTCTCGTATGATAAGGATATAAAGCCTAATGATATAAAATCATAACTGAAAAACTGAAAACCTTGCCTTATGATATATATACATCATAACCAGTAAAAAAATTCTAAAAAGGAACATTGTACAGTCGACTCTGCTTAAGTCAACGTCGCTTAACTTGATTTTCGAATAACTTGATCTTTTTCTTCGGAACAGACGCCCACCATAGTACAATGTCTATTAACATACAACGGTTATCTTGACATCAAGTTAAAGTACGCTTAACTTGATGTGGTTTCTTTGCCCTGTTTATACAAGTCACATAGAAAAATCCAGCCGATAAGTTGATTTTTTTTTCTGGACCAAGCAGTACTACCAGTCACTCGTCCTGGTTCTATGGCTGATCACAAAATTGTATAGGCCTACCTAACTACAATGTATGTACAGGTAGGCCCTACTTCATGTACAGAGGAGACTGGATGTAGGCGACAAGAAGGCCTAGCCCCAAGCCTAGTCTACAATAGTCTGCTAAGAGAGAGCGAGAGAGAGAGAGGGAGGAGGAGGGGGTGGATTGGTGACGACACTATGACTGTGTAGAATGATCCTACATAGACGTTTACCAAATGACACCAACCACTGGCCTAGAACAAGAACTAGAAATATAAAGAAAAATTAGACATGCTTTGCCTGAGACTATGAGACCAACCAGCTTGCCTAGATGTAGCTACACTTGCCAGAAATGTCTCCTCCTATGCTTTACTATCACATGCCATGCTTCGTGGAAAAAACAAAGCTAAAACCAAACTAAAATGCGTATTCTTAGTCATAACTGAAAAAGCACTTTGGCTTCATAAAGGCCAAGCTATTATTTTCCGAACGAACGTCTGGCCGGCCCACTGATCGTGAACTCCAACCAAGTTCAGTTTTTGACGTCAATCTAGATTCTAGACCCTTGCCGGCATTATATCCCCTTAAATCCCGTTCAACGATAAACTTGAACAACGGATATCTTGATCTTTTTTCTCTCCCCCACCAACATCGAGTTAAGCGGAGTCGACTGTAAAAACACTATTTTCACTTCTCCTTTATCTAACAATTCTTCATCTAAATTTCATCATTATCAAGTGCATAGTCGATTCTAGGACCAGGACCTGGGAACCACCATGGTATCAACTTATACAAATATTCTTACTGAACCCCCCACCCCCCTCCCTGCCATCACCCATGTAAAAAGTTCCATGACTTCACAATACACTGACTTCAGCATATAATTTTGCATGAACAATAACAAAATGGCTGGTTTTCGTAGTGTGTGGCCAAAATAACAAAATAGAATAAATATAAACAGAAAAAAGATACGATGAAATTTAAAAAGACAAATCAGTTAGCTTTCCATTTCAATATACAGTAGTTACCGCCTATTAGTCTGGTTCATGGGAAGCAGCAAAAATGGACCATTAGCTGAAATGGATTATAAGCCGAAACGGACTATTCACTGGTCGCCGATGAGCTGACCAACGCTACACATGTTCCTGGTCAATTTATTTGTCTATCTACCCTTATCATCGGATGTGTGTTCACCAGGATACGCTCAGTTCATTGTCATGTGACTTTTTCAATTATCATTATTTTCTTTTCTGAGACAATCTGAAATGCCTGGTGTAGAATGTCAACATGATACCTAATAGGCGCCGACATAAAAGAGATAAGAACATACTACCTCCACAATGGAACACTTATCACGTCGTTGCGTAAGGGCCGGTCTGAATGACCAGATGCTTTGCACGCGTTTAAAGGTGTTGTTAACCAGGAAGACAAGGTGAGATGTGATTGGCTAAGACTAAGACTGCAGCAGTCGGACCATAGGTGATGGACAGTGTCTTTCTGATGACGTATTATTACATGTATACACATCACCATGCCTATGCCAGACAGTTTACATTGTTCTATTGCGAGGAGAGGACAATTGGCATGGCTGTCTTAAGAGTGGTCTCAGTGGCACGAATCGTTGCGCCTTGGGCTGACAACCAAAAGGTTGGTGGTTCGAATCGTGTGTGGGACCTTATAATTTAACCTTCGGGCAAGGTTTTTTATGCTAATTGCCTCTGTTTGCCGCGCTGCTCTTGCGGCTGACTCTCGGTTTTTTGTTTACAAATCAAAAGCCAATTGACCTCCGGGGATGATTGGAGTGGAATTTTATTTTATTTATTTATTTTTTTTAAGTGTACCAAAATGGCCTTGCAATATGCCATTCACTCTTTGACTTGAGGCCCATTCTGCCTCATAAAATGGGGTAAAAGCGGACTATTAGCCGAAACTCCAGCTTCCAAGCGGCCTATTAGAGGGGTTATTTATATAACGTTTCTTCCAAAAAGCGGACTATTTAGCGGAACGCACTATTAGCCGGACGACTAATTGGTGGTAACTACTGTAATAGTGTAGGAAACTCCAGACAAGAAAAAACAAATTATTTTCATTGAATTTGTGTCTTGAACATGGACATATAAATAACTTTTGGAAGGGGTTTTTAAAATGTCAATTCAAAATATATTTCTTCTGCACTGTCTTACTCTAGAACCAAGATTAATAACAGTCCACGAAAGGGGTTTTACACAGAATAATAAATTACATTATTTGCTTCTCTTTACTGGGGTTTAGTATTGCATTGACAATATTAAACATATGGTTGTGCTCATACTCCTTTTGCACGTGTGATTTTCTGTTTTACAGGAAAGTTAAACAAACGAATCAGTCAATTGGTTTCGAACTTTTATAATGATTCATATAGTAATTGTTCACATAGCTTCAATAAATGGATGCGGTGTGAAATTTTAACCGGGAACAGTGGAAAACTCAAAAAAGGCAACATTTTTACTTATGAAAAAATGCATGGGCAGGATGATAATATTGATATATATATATATATATATATATATATATATTTTTTTTTTTTACAGAAAATGTTATGATCCAAATAAAAATTTGTCCCTTTTCTTAGAACTAGATCCATTTAACATTTCAATTAAATTGTCATGAAATGATGAATGTCAGTCAATTTCCACATCAAAATTGCTTTGGATGGGATTAAACAACAAAAAAAAAAACAACTCTTGGTAACTAAGACATAATTTTTGTTATGGTACAACTCAGATATTACTAAAAGGGAATACCAGAGAGCAGAGTGAAAATGAAAAAAGAAAAAACAGAAAAAAAAAAAAATCCAAACGGAATACAGAAAGACAATTTAAGAATAATAGTTTGAAACCCTGTAATGAACTTGTAGATAAAAAAAATTAAAAAATGAAACCTTTATCAAATGTCTCTCATATATCTATTGCCTTATTTCAATGGTGAAAGTTTAAAATCAATGAAACGAAAACCTTGATCCTTGTAAATCTCTCCTTCTGCCAATAACTTATATTGGTGAATCCCTCAAAACCTTAAAGCCTGCTTCTGAAGAATTCATCAAAACTCTTGTCTTAGGGAAACTTTCAAAATTATATGAATCAGATCCTTTACCCCCTAACATATAGGCACAATGATCTTGTACCTGCACAGAAACTTTAGCATGGACTTCGTAACCTCTCATTAGTCTTATCTTAAAGTTTTGACTTACTCCAACATGATTTTGAAAACTGTATGACAAAGATAAAAAAATAAACGAATGAAAATAAAATGATGCCAAACGAGGATAAGACTGAATTGATTGTCTTCAGCTGTGCCAAATAGTGATACAGAAAAAGCGTGAAAATCTGAGACAAATGTATTGTCTTCATAAACGGATAAAAATCTGGGTGTATTTTTTTGAAAATGATCTTTCAATGTCAAATACAAAAAAAAAACCAACCCCCCCAAAAAAAAAAAAAAATTTTTTTAAACCCAAAAAAGATTAAAAAAAAATAAAAAAAATCCTGAACACAAAACCAAACACAAAAGAACCCGAACACAAATCCCAAAGTCAACTTATTCTAAGTAAAGTTGCCATCCTACTTATGGTGGTCACAGTTGCATAGCAGTTGTCTTTTAGAATCACAACCAGAATGTTGGTGGTTTGAATCCTGTCTGGGACATTGTGATTCAACCCATAGGCAAGAGTATTTACACTAATTGCCTCCTAGCAGTGCCATTCTGTTGCTGATGCTTAGTTTTTGGTCATAAACCAAAAGACAAATTTCCTGTCAGGCATGAATCAGTGGAATTTCAATTTAATTTAATTAATTAAACATTCTCTCATTTTATGAAAAATAGATTAAAGCAATTTTCTGATTTCACACATTGCACAAGAGATTAATGAAAACTACAATTTGCTCAGAACAATGCAGATAGCTGCATTAAAAAAACAAACTTAGACCATGACACACTCAAACGTGTAATAAAAACCCTCACACTGCCTTCCTGTGGCAAAAAGACATTACAAGATTGCAAGTAAATCAAGCAATAATACCATCATACATTTCAGATTTGTTCGCATTTTCCATTCAACAACTAACAGTTTGATCTTAAAACGACACATAAAAACATATATTGCTGAAGGTAGGGCTTAGGTCTTTTGGGAGAAATTTTTTCCACTTTTTGAAAAATAGTCCTTTCACGCCTTTAGATTTAATTTATCATTTCATGAAAAGGACCTGGGAAGAGTGAAGTAACAGGGGTAAATTTTTTTGCTTTTGTTTGTGTCATGAAGTGGTTTCGAACCTGTGACCTCTTGGTTTGTAGTCTGACACTCTACTGCTTAACCACAGCACCCCCTTTTCACTTCACTGTTTGGCTTCGCCCCAGTTTCAGAACATTTTAAGAAGCACTAATTTTACTCACTCTATTTTGAACCTTTTCCTCTTTCCTGACTATACACATTGTTTTCACTTCATTGAATTGCTTTAACTATGAGTTGTACGTTAAGTTACATACATTTAAAAAACCATCCCAAATGTTTGGGTCTGTCTTTCCATATTAATTTTAAAAACATGCTTTCCTCTCTTATCAAACATTTACCTTGTGCTTATGTTTTGCTTTTACAAAGCGCTTAGAGCCTGGGTTACCTAGAGTTGAGTGCTTAAGAAATTTTATCAATTATCATTGTTGTTAGATCACTGTTACTATTACCATAGCCCTTATGCTGCCTGGAACACAGAAATAAAAATTTCATGAGGAATTTAATACATATTAGATATTTGATAACATACAAAGATATTTGATAACATACAAACAAAAAACCCAACAAAAAAACAAAACAAAACAACAACAACAACCCAGCAACAAGTGATTGGTTTTGACATGGAAATTGTTCTATGATGGAAACTGAAATGAGCTTAGCCCAGTCCCACATCCAATGACATCATCACAACAAACCCCAAGATGGCCCCCAGAGATGCCACTTTGCCATTGCCACTGCAATAAAATAAAAAGTAATCTTTAATCAAGTTTTAATTACAGACATGATGACTTAAATTTATTGGTAGAAAGATTTCAAAAATGTAATAAACATATCCCAATTCATGTTAAAAGCAGAAAAAAGACGAAAAAAAAAACACACACAAAAAAAAAAAAAAAAAACCTCAATAAAAGCAAAGCAAACCAAAGAAAATACCACAAAATAACAATTATCAAAACAAACAAAACAAAATTTAAGAACAAAAACTCATAACAAAACACGACTTCATCAACCTGAAATTTCAGGAAACATACTCCACAAAAATCATAAGGAAAATTCAGCTACAAGCCAGTTTCTATACTTGAACTGTTCAAGAAGTCTGAAGTACAGGAGGCTGCAGGAGTGTTTGAATCCAAAAGGACTACACTGTAAAGAATACTAATAACATAATGAAAAAACAACAACATATAATTAATAACTCACCAAACTTGGGCCTCAGGCACAATATCATCCACCACTACATAAATCATGGCTCCAGCAGCAAAGGCCAGAGCGTAAGGCAAAATTGGTTCAGCAATGGTCACAGCCAAAGCCCCTAAAAGACCTGCAACTGGCTCCACCATGCCACTCAGCTGGCCATACCTATGTTGGTTCCACACAGCAAAAATAGACATTTGAATCCGACTTTTCAAGTGAACATATTAAAAAATAAGCATTTAACAATTAATAAGAATGTGGAATAATGAATAAGACCTGTCAACCATTGAAATAATGTCGAACAGAAGTCCTTGTTATTCTACTAAATAGATCCATATCCCTTGAACAAACTCAGAGTAAGATCCTTCAAAATCCTTGTGCTAATGCAATATCACAACTCATCATAGGTTCTCTAAGCTTCAACGGAAAACTGATAGCTTTTCCGTTAGTTGTTTTTTTTTCTTTCTTTTTTTTTCATCTTCTTTATTATATCAAAATTTATGCTCCACACTGTAACACTTTTCAATATCATTTTAATAATAATAATAAAAAAACTAATAGTTTTGAAAGTTTGAAAAAAGATGTAACTAAAGATAAAACCAAAGTGATAGGTGAGTTGGATAATACATTTAAGTGAGAAGATGCTGTGCCTACTTGTCCCCAAAGACACACAGATAAAATATATTAGCTCTTAGCGTATCATGAGCTGATGTATTTGCATGACAATGGTTTAACTCTTTGACAAGAATTTGCCCATTTGTCAGGAAAAAGAGTTAAATTGTTCTTATGACAATTTTTATTGGCTCATGGTATGCAAATAGTTAAGGGGTTGAATTGTGAGAATTCTGTATATTTATCAAAAGAATGAAAAGTCGTATTACAAAAAAAAAAAAAAAAAAATGGTCGCAACAATTTTGCACTACCTACCAGAAACTTTTAAGGGTAGACATCCCTGAGCCTCTCAAAGGGAGACTTACGGCGAGACCTTCTGGAAAATTCTGGATACCAATACCAATTGCTAGGTTTCTGCATGAAAAGAAAGAGGAGAACAATGGTTATCAGCAGATTTTCATGATGAATAGACCTGGGCATGGCTCTATAGCGACTGGAAAAAAAATTACAGAAAAAATGGGAAAAAGAGCCCAAAACTGACTCTCCTGTTTTATCCAGACACTGCATAAGAAAGAGGAAAAAATTTGCCTTCTCACCTGGCACTTTCAAAAGTTGCTGACTTTGTTTTGCCTATAGCTCCAAATCCTACTCCAACCGCAAGGCCCTCTGATTAAAAAAAAAAAATCCAAAAAAATAATCAATTCAGAATATCCTCCAAATACCCCAAAACAAATACAAAAAAAGAAACAAAACAACAAAAAGCAAACCGAAAGCTACCCACAACAACTCCCTCCACCCCTCCCACCCAAAAAGCCAACAACAAAAAATAAAAAATAAAAAAAATAAAAAAAGAACCAAAAATCCAAAAGCAAGCTACACAAAAAAAAAAAAAAAAAAAACTCACACAAACATAGCACTCCAAATAAATTGATAGAGAAAATAACATGAAAAAAACAAAAACAAACAATGACAAAGAAACAAAACACAGCAAAGACCATATATACATATATATACAGAGTCAACTCATGTCATCATCAATGCTTAAAAAAACCCAAAACAACCCCAAACAAACCCCAAAAATACAACAAAACAACCCATCCTGAACAGTGACCACACAGTGTAGTAAGCATACCAAAACCATCTTGTTTTTACCTGGAAGTGTTACCCCCCCCCCCCCCCCGCCACTTGCTTATACGTCTAATAACCCACTCCGCTTATTAACCCGATTTCTTTCTCACCCGAATGCTGGGTTAATAGCCAATTACTACTGTATTCAAATAAAGCTGATACCTGGAATGTTATGAATAGTGATGGCAATGATCAGCAAAAGGATCCTTTTCCAATTAATGCTTTTATTTACAAGATTCACATCCCCCTTTTCAGATGCTGTTAATACACCATTGCCTTCATGTACACCATTGACGTCTGACTGGGGCCGTCTCAATCTGGCGTCATTTGCGTTTTGTTTTGACTTGGAGCCTATCATGGTATCTTCATGCACCTGGAGTACTACGTCTTCATCTCGCTTTAAAGGATGCTCTATTTCTGTTGCTAGGTTACCTACTGGATTCAAAGGGTTGCCCTGAAAGTCAACACAATAGAAAGAAATAGAATGATAATATTCATGGCATTTTATTTGATGCATAAGAAAATCATTGGGTATCATCAATCCAGCATTGCAAAATGTCCCAACTCCTCCACCCCCCCTCCTCCCTCCCCCCCAAAAAAAAACCCCAACACAACTCCTTCCTAAAAAAAAACAGCAATAAAAAACAAGAACGAAAAAACCCCAGCAACAACCAAACAAACCCCACAAAAACCACAAGGACCCCCAAAATAAAACAAAAGAGCATTACACACAGTAAACAGATCTGGAGAAAGCAATACATTCGTCAAGCAGCTACCTTTTTGGCCGAAGTCAGATTTAGGCCAAAATGCAACTGACACACCATTTGAATCGTTATACCACCAGCTATTATAATCTATTGAATTTGATAAAATCTGCCAACACGTTTTCCTACAAATACCAAAATAACATTTTGGCCTAGCTATGTTTTCTTGCAACTGCGAGACAGTATCTCAATCTTAAGGAAACAGTGACATTTGGAGAATTTCACCTATGCTAATCCATCAAGGATAAATCTTTTGTCATGTCTAATTTATTTACCTGATAGTTTTATCAGAAATATGGAAATGTTAAAAAGAATGATGTATTGACAATGATCAATACTATTGCCTCTGGCTGATAGCATTCCTATTAAAAATTATACACATTTTGTAGGAAATAAAGATAAAAGTTAGTAGCTCTGTTACCTTAGATCTTACTGTAAGCAGTCATGACCTGAATGTCCCCATTATGAATCATGTGGTGCTATTGAAATTTGCGGTGGGGTAGACAACTTATTTATTTTTCTTGTGAGTAGGATGATAATGATTTGTGTAAATATCTCCTTCCTTGGAGTTGATTTTAACAAACGACCACTTGGACTCAAAACAGAAACTTAAGAGCCCAAAAGCAAAAAGTGCCAGTATCTACAACTAGAAAAATAACACCAAATTGACAGAAAGCTAATTTCTTTTTTTTCATGTATGAATAGCATTTCAGTAAATTAAATTGTAAATAAAGTAGAAAGATAAAAGAATCATGAAAAAAATACAAAAAAGTGTTGTTTTTTCCTTTCCTTTTTTTGGTCTGAGTAGGCATAATCAATAAACCCCACAGATGAAATTGTCATCTTAGTATACATTTTAATTTAATTTCTAGAACACAAAATGGTACAAGTAACAACTGAAACTGAATTAAAACAGTGGGGAGAAATAAACAAACAAACAAGAAAATAACCCTTAACTAATTGCGTCCATTCTGCCGCTGTCAGTGGCACCCGTCTACTCGTGCGCGTCCATTCCGCCGCTCTCAGCGGCACTTTGGAAATTGAAATTGTGTCCTGTTTATTTATAACGTTCCCTGTTTTTTACTGTCTGAAACGCCGTGAACCGGAAGCAATAGCATTTCTCGCCACCTCTGACCTAAAATATCCATTGTGTTCCCGTTTATTGTTAAAGAAAAGGCTATTTTTGTCACGAATCCTGTTGCCAGGCAATGTTTATATCATCCAGGTTGAGGCGACATACTACTGAACAAGCTCGGCTATGCCTCAAGTTATTGGTTTTACATATTTATTTGTGCTAAAGTGATGTCTTTCTTATATTCTGTTGATTCCAATGTTGTGGAGTTCATATTTTGTTTTTTGTGCCGTATCTAGACATTTATGTAATGTTGTTTTTTTGTCAACATCTCGTTTCGTAAATGGAATTATAACAAATTCATTACATGCACATTCTCATAACATTTCTGAAAAGTTCTGTATATGACACAACATAGTTGGGGTTGTAGTTACATTTTAAAGAACTGAACCAGCTGAAAATTACACATAGAAAAATAACTGACCAGCCATTGAAAAAACTCTGGACGTAATCAGTTAAAACCTGAAGTCTTACCAGATATGGCATGAACAAGTCTGCGCCATAAACAAACAAAGCTCCGAGTATGAATCCAACTGACACTGGCACAAATGACCACTGCCCAGTTTCGCCATACATGCCTGATGACTCGGCCATTTCAATAGCTGGGGCCAGGAGAGACCAGTATGATGCAGCTGTCATTACCTGGATGAAAGTAGAGAGCAGCAGAAATACTCAAGATGCATCTTGCACTGGCATTATGCTTGTGATTGTGTTGATTTGAACAGGGATAAACAGTGCATGTATTATAAGTTCAATTCTCAATAACATGACAAGAATATGTTGTTATGCATCAACAAACAACAAATGTGACATTTGTGAACAGTCACATTTACATAGAATCTTCTTTATCTTTTGATGCAAGGGAATTCAACAGCAATTTTGAAGGCTTACACAACATTACTTTATATCCTCATGTAGGCCTACAGTGCGCCCTCAAAGATAATGCCCACTAGAAATGTCAAACATATATCTAGTAGATAATGCGCATCTATATTTTCATAACATATTTCCTAAACTGCAATGTGATTCCTCTTCAAAAACGTTGATTTGTGTCATTGCTTCGTTAAGGGAGATGTCATTTTGAATGTTTATTATAACTCATCAGAGATCACTAGGCTAGGTAGACTATTTGTTCAATGGTAGAATTTAATAATTAATATGAATGACACATGTCATCACTACATTCAGGGATCATATTTTTAATGACCTATTTTCGATACCGGGCATCGCTACCTTTATAACAACAAGCTAGGCCTACTACTAAAAGTAGAAGAGCCGCTTAAAAGTCGATCATCGCATGATACTACTGATCCATTGCGGCAACTCAATAAGGGGATATAACCTCTTCATAATGCACTAACATAGAGATATAATGGAGTTACATCCCTTGATGGATAAATTGCGAGGATGGGATTTTTTCGACTGCAATTGGGACAGCGAAAATAATGCGCACACCCCACTTTGAGGCATCGATTTTTGGCAAAAAGTTGCTCATTATATATAGGCTTTTATTAAACCTTGTTTTGTAAACATTCATTATACACGTGTATATACGGTATATAATTTCGATGAGCTTAAAATTATTTGTGACATGCTGCTCAACAACATGATCCCTTATAATGCTATAATATTATTCATTATTATCAAATGAAATAAATAATAATGATAATAAAAAATTAGAAAAAAACCATAAAAATAAACTCATACCCTAATAACACCTCAATATGAAAACCGACAACTCCATCTCCAAAAAACAAAACAAAACAAAAACAAACAACCAACCTCAAACACAGCATCCAACAACGCCAATGATACAAAAGACAAAATAAAATAGCGGCTCTCATTATAAAGGTAATTAAAGCCGTTAAGTTTCATTATTGCCTTTAAACTTTTTTTTTATATCATGAACAATATAAACTTAACAGGCATTACAATTACGATAAGGATGAAGACATAAACCATAATGTCCTGCTCCTCCCAAGACCTATTGACTAGTATGATTAGCTGCCTTGCTCAGTGCAGAGCCCAATGAAGATGGTAATATAAAAAATAATCTTACCCCTGCAGCAAAACCAAGACTTCCATCCAGAATTTTTCTCTAGGAAAAAGCAAGAGCAGAAAAAGAAAAAAAATATATAACTCATCATTCTAGATTCAATAAAAAAAAAAAATTCATCATGATTTTAGAATGCTTATTTGGCTATGTGTATCAAAACATGTGTACGTCAAATAAAATAAAAAAAAATATAAAAACGTTTATCACTTCAAATTGATAGTCATAGCTTATATTATAGAATTCATCTTTAAAGATTAATAGGTAGAACATATGTATATTGAATTAAAAAAAGAATCCCTTTTAAAAAATGAGCCCCTCTTTGAGAGATGAAAATTTGAATTTCCACTGAAAAAAAAAAAAAATCTTTTGCAGCCTTCAACGGTTGCAGAACTCATCATCATTGCAAAATAAATCAAGTTAGGGAAGAGGAAAATCTTAGACTTTACCAGGCCAATCCATTATAACTTAAATCTGAATATACAGGCTGTTTTATTTACACGAACCTGTCCACTCTGGAAGACAAAAACAAGTCCAGCACCAAGAGCCGTGAGTCCCCATGTCAGTAGTGTGCCAAGGACTGTTTGAAGTAAAGGATGAGCACCCTCTATCATCCTGAACAGATTCTCCAGATGTCAAGACGACAAAAATATCTGAATTTCCTAATATATATATATGAGCTGAGGTCAAAAGGTGCTCCAAAAGAAAAAAAAATTAAAACTCATCAAAAAGTGTCATTCTTGGTGCTAAAG
>JBCJKF010274216.1:0-14748 GCA_039654545.1 Plocamopherus ceylonicus | reverse complement strand
TTCTTTCTCTCTCCCTCTCTCCCCCCCCCCCCCCACCCCCCCCCCAAACTTGTGACAACAGGTCAGCACGTCAGCCGGCCAGAAAAAGCGTAGAAATGCCGACCGTAATAATAAAATCTTACCATGATCAAACTCTACAAAAAAATCATAACCTGACCGGAGGCAGGTCTGGGCAAGAGACATGCACGGGAAGAATTAAGTTTGTGAATACTGCATTACACGGCCAACAAACGCCATCCACGGATCAACAGCCATTTGGATCAACGGGTCTATGGACAGCTGAGCACGATCTTCCATAGATCGATGAGCAGGTCCAAGGATGGGTGCACGAAATTTGCAAATCAGCGGAAAATTCATGCATCCACGGATAAGTGGCAGCCCTGAATATGTTATAAATAAACCTTGCACTAGGGATAACCCAATTCAAAAGCATACAAGTTCGAAAAAATAGCATTTCCTCAGTTGCAAAATTCAAGCATGAGAATTTTGGCAGTGAGAGACAAAGGCAACAACAAAACGGCAACAGGGCAAATAAATAAAAAAAAGATTACGAGAATCTTCTACCAAGGTGGAGAAGAGAATAGGATCACAATGGAAAATCTAAGACGTTTGTAAAAAAAAAAAGGTCCAGATAAATAACTTGAAGAAATTCAGGAGTACAATAAAATCTTATTAAATTGAAAATGTTCAACTTGCGACAATGCACCAGAGGTGGAATGCAAGCACCAGGAAGAAAAAAAAGAAAAGAACATCGTCCCTTAACAATAGTTCCTCCCTTTTAACCCTCAGGTAGTCATGAGACAGGAAGGACACTACTCACCAAAGTCCTCCAGGGTCACTCGCTGACCTACTGAGATGGTACGAAAGCGACACCAAAAGACCACAGAGGATTGAAAAAGGCACTGTCTGAGCTCCGTTCTCCACGTTTGGCCCACATTTGTATTCACCTTTACCAATATTCTGTGGATTTCATTAATAAAAGTATAATATTGTGTTTAAAAAAACCCAGTAAATAAAGTAAACTAAAGCCACACAAAAAGCATTAACAGCAATTTTTACATCTGTTGCTTCTTTTTTGTTATTATTTTTACAAAACAACACATAAAATTATACAAAGTGCATTATACAAATTGATATGACACACAACTAAACAATAGTATGTATTATTTGATAAACAAATGTCTCTAATAACTTTTTATAATAAATGAAAAGCATTACCTTTGTCAATAACCATATAAACACAAACATATATACATTCACACACATACACCCACAAACACAAACAAAAGACTTTACCTGCAAGGAAGGATATGCAATGCAATAAAGCAATAAAACTGAAAGGCAGCTCCGGCACACACAATAGAAGGAGCTTAATAGGCTTGTGGTTGCTGTTGAATGAAACAGAATAGGGAAAACTTATTCTTTCAATAGATGAGGATAACATTCAGTGTCCTAATCCCATCACCCATATTTCCAAGGTCTAGGCAGTATAGAGGATGAGGCAGAATATCATGCTGTCTTCTTATTGCCTCTGACTTGTGAAGGGACGGGCACTGTCTGCATGGTAAAATTAACATCTTGATCGGGTCAAACAAAAGCTTAGTCTCTATTTGTAATGGCCTCTCCCTTCTCTGAAAAATTCAATATATGCTATAACCTCATGGTCCTAAAAACTGTTGCCATCTATTTCCCTAATGATGTGAAACAGGTTGGAGACAGTTCTTAAACAGATACTCTGTACAATGTCAAGGCATCTTGTGTAAGAGTCATAGAAGTAAACAGACCTCCACAATAACCGGATTAAAAGCCATGACTTTTTTCCTTATTGGTCGGCTTCGTGGCTTTTAGTCCAAAACAGCTTACGCTATGCATTTTTTGAGTGTTCGTCTCTCAGTTTGAAGTGATCAAAAAGAAATTACTTTGTGAAGACAAAACAAAAATCACAATGAAAACAAAAAAGCACTTCAAAATCATTAACTTTGTCTACATGTCGATCTAGATTAATGCAGATTTGTGTTGAAAACTGGAAAATTATGACGCCAGCATTGGCCATGAAACAAAGTAAAAATCTAGCCATCTATAAAGGTCAATCAAATAAATAGATGTGTCTGTCATAAGTGTTATTGTGAGTGACACAGACTTGGGCAACAAAGATTTCTAGATCTGAGTAAAGAAAAGTTAATCTATTAGTTTTGATAGTTATAAAATCGTCATTAAATCGAGATAACAGTGGGGATCAGGAGGGCTGCGGAAAGATGAACAAGCAGATCGCCTGATGAACAAGCTAGGCAGTCCAAAACCACTGTATACAACTATACAAATAATCTCTCTCTCCCCTGTTATGGCTTTTATAATAATAGTCCAGAGCGGCTTATCCTATGGAATGATTAATTATTTTTTGTAAATCAGGGGACATGGCTTATTATCTGGAGTGGCTTTTAGTCTGGTTTTTATGGTACTCAACACCATTTTTTTTACAAGCAATACCAAAAGCAACACATATAGCAATGAAATAAAAGAGCTATGTCAAGTCACAAACAAATGGCCAGTAAGTACCATTGTGGTTAACAGCGAGGTCAGACAGGCAGGCATGACACCTGGACAGGTCCACCACTCTTTTAAATCAATATGGGGACGAATGGAATAAAGAGGGCAGTCGTTGCACGGAGCTGTCAAAATAGCGAATGGCCTAGATTACATTGGCCTTCAGCACTAAGCGATGGTGAGCCAATGAAAAGGAAACTGACAGGAAGAGAAAGACTGCTAGCCTAGGCATACATGTGCCCCTACAAGGCCTGTGATGACTTAATGTTTTATAATAGGCGAACAATTAACATGCACTATTGCTGGACACGCCAGGCCCTCATTCTTTTCCACTTAAAGCAGAGCTGCCAACCCCAAACCACAGAAAAGTGTGCAATCAATTTTGAAAATGTGTACAATCAGTGAAAAATATGTACTAAAATACATTTTTAAGCAACAAAGTTTTACTAGTACCATGTAGAAGCCGACCCAACTATTACTTACACATAAAAAAAAAAAAAAGAAAGTACTTCAAAATTTAAAATCAAAATATTTCTCATACGACAAATTAAAATTAAAAATCACCCCTTCATTCAAAAATTCAATGAAATTCATTAACATTATTTCGTTTATGGGTAATGTAATAATGATACTGATACTGATGCCTCAATTGAATGAGGAGACACTAGAGCATTTACTACCCATAGCTAAAATTCTAGCCCCTCTATTTAACTCAGAGGAACCCCAGTCACATCGTGCCTCCTTTGTTTCTTTGAAGGGTGCACAAGCAACTAAGTATCAACTTCAGTTGGGATCCAGGTCTCTTGGTACATGTATTAAGTATACTGCTAGACCTACAACCCTGAGCTTTGGACCTGAGACTTCCAAAAAAAAAATAGGTTATTCGGGCTAGCACCATTACTCTTTCTGGATCTATCGGCCTGTACAAAGAGCTGTGCCCTTCTAATTACGGTGTTGTTTTGTTTTGTCCAATCCACACACACCGCCATTGTCTAGTTACATCATCTAGCTACGTCGGAGTCCAACAACGTGATGATCCATAAAAAAAAGTGAAGTATGCTTGTTGTGAGCTTGTGACCACAGAAAGTCTCTCATAATAATATGATATCATTCACCATATTTGCATACAAGTACACCCGTCTACCACCTTCTTCATGTTGATCTATAATGTAGATTTTAGGTTTATCTGGAAAAAAATAAGTATTCATCTGATGTGACTTGTTGGAACAGTTTGAAGGGCTGTAAAATATGCATTAGTTTAACGAAAGCTTTTGCTTGTATGGCACCACATGGCCATTCATGGACCCCTTTTACAGTAGATCTATATAATCTATGTATATCAAGTCTAGGGCTATATATTTCTTGCAATGCTTTAGGATCTGATTCTTCAAGTCATATAATTATCGTTTATACCAATTGATACCGACTGAAAATCATAAGGGAATACCAATACTTATCAGTGCCTACTGAGTCGGTTGCTGAAATCGTCATTCTCTGAGACCCAATCAACCATTAATAATAATAATAACCTACGGCCCTAGCTTCACGGAACCACTGCGTCATAGATGTGCTGCTCTATAGCTAGCATCCATGAATGAAAGACTGCTTAATGACTTTAACTTTTATGGTCAGTCTTCAACTTATAGCAGTTTCGTGTTCCAGTACACTACGATACAATAAAAAATGGTGTGTGTTGAATGCTAGCGACAGGACAGGTCCATGCCAGGCAGAAAGGCCATCACATAACACACACGGCTCACACAATATGCAGATTGGGAATTACATAATACACATGCCTTAGTTTGTCATCCACTCAAGTAGCCAACTGGCAAATTACCTGCAATTACAGAAATCAGGGTTCCCACCAAATCCTTGAAATTTTTTTCAAGACCCCTATTCGCGGGGAAAATTAGGGTGCTGTGTGCCAAGTATGATTCCCAAAAAAACCCATTTATCAATGATAATATAAATGAATGCACATTTTGTAGTAGGCCTATATAACATACAGCAGTCTTCAAACAATACATCATTATAATTATAGTGGCTTATTTATATATTCCACTGAAATTAAATACAAAGTAATGATGTTTGCACTTTCTCCCGCTTTTGTCCGCCAACTGATATTTTGAAATTTTAATCTAGCAGCTAAAACAGCGGATGCGGACACCAGAATAAAACAAAACGGAGATAGTGTCCCTTTTTATTGTCTAAAATTTAATTCCTGACCTCTTCTGGAAAATCAAGACCATTTATTTTTTCCGACCATATAAATTTCCCAACATTTTCCCCACTTTTCCCGAATTCCCGACCCTGCGGGAACCCTAACAAATGCATAAAATTGTGGCTTTATGCGTACAAAAGCATATGAAGATCTCAAAATGCGTACAAATACACATCTTTTGCAGGAGGTTGGCAGCTCTGTAATGTTAATGGAACTGACAATATAAATTCCATTTCAATCCGATTCAAGTATTCTTTTTGGTCCATTTACAACAGAAAGTGTGGAGTGGTAATGCATTTTGACGAGCAAAACAGACAAATAGCCAAAAAACCCAAACAGCTACCAGCCACTCTGAGGTCTCTTTTTAAGAGAAAAAATTATCTTTTCTGCCAAAACAGACACTTTGCATATGGACAAATAATCATGGACCACTGCATATCAAATTCAAAAGTGCAAAAATATTAAGTTTTTAAACTTAATTTTAAAAAGAGAAAAAGAAAAGTGTGATTTCAAAAATACATACCATTTCCACCAAAGACATGCATATCAATTTGTTCCAGCATGTACATAAGAAAGGTGTTGACTTGTGGCAGAAGGCCAAGAGTGAACAGAACAGGGAAAAATAAGATAAAAACTGTGGATGCAAAAAAAGTAATAAAAAAATCAAGTCAACAGAAATAAGAGATTAGAAAAAATCTTAAACATTACAAAAATTAAGATAACCTTCCATCTTTCTTTTGTCAAACTGACTTAGGTATGGGTATGCATTAAAATGTTCTTAACATTGCCTAAAAAAAATAATTAAGTCATAGGATAACGGCTTAAAAATAAGCAAATACTCACTTCTGAAAAAGTTCCTAAGGAATGTGAGAGCAGATGTAATTGTGAAAGGAATGCCATACAAATAGATGGGTTTGTTATGGACTGTTTTACTGCCAGAATCAAGTAACAAAACAATGCTACAAAACAGACAAAAGTAGAATGGACGGCTGAACACTATGACTCTGTTGTATCCCTGAAAAAAAATTAAAATAAACATTTAACATTACAACAACAAAAAAATCATTTTCATTTGCATAACCTTGACTACAAAACACATCCTTTTAAAGGAAAAAAATTGAATGCATTATGGATGATGACAAAACACTCAATTGATTCTAGAGTTGCTGTTTTCATGATTAGTAAAATCTGCCCTAAGATAATGGAAGTGTTGCCCGGGTTCAAACCATGTGGCATATGTGTTGTTTTTTTCTTTTGGGAAGAAAATTTATCTCTGTTGCTTCACTCAACCCAGGTGCAAATGGGTACAGTGTGGAAAAGTATTCTGCAACAGACTACCAACCTATTCAGATTAGATCTGTCACTGTCCACTTCATGTTATGGAAACCAGGATAGCATTTATAACATGCCAAATCCATTAAATGTTCAGTGGCTTTAATGTGGATTTGAGTTCATGACATAAAAATGTGATAAAGTGAAAAGAAAAAAAAATCAATAATGACTATATTTAAATGTAAGAATAAGAACTGATTTTTATCATTCCCCCCTTAGCCACCATACTAAAATAAGGTAGCACTCACATGCATTGGAGATGCAGCATCAGGCTGAACACTCTGAAAACATGAAACAAACAATATTTGAAAATGACTTCAATTTGAAAATTCATATACTCAAAGAATTTCATTTTATGAATCCTCTATAGCAATTTTCAGCCAATAAGCAGATGAATGAAATGAAACGGAAAAATATCAATGACTTACCTTAAGTAAGCTGTATTGACATCCTGCCATTATGAAACAAAACAGCAGCAAGCAGAGATCATGATAAAAATTGGAAGTAATCATAAGAGCACCTAAAGCTCCAACGCCCATGGCAAGCATCACAGAGATGACATTCTCTATCACAGATATGTTCCTGAAGATAGTGGTTAAAAACAAAAAAAAAGATAAAAAAGGAAAAAATGTGATTTTCACACTATATAAAATTGAAGTCATCACAAATTATAAATATATATATATATATATATATATATCAAGTATGAAAAGTATATCTGGTGGTTGTTTGCTTACTTTCCCACTTGCCCTTGCAATATCCATGTTCTAACTCAGCCACAGATTCCATGCCAACGACACTCTATTCTCTAATATTCACCTCAAACTTCTCCGTTAAGAAAGAAATTACCTTCGACTGTTTTTTGCCCATTAAATAAACTAAACTTGCTATTTCACATAAGCTAATAGAATCTGACTTGCATGGGTAAAATGAAAACAAGGCCAATTTAAGTCAACAAGAATACTAAAGAATGGCTGTAAAACAGCAATTATTAATTTTTTAATGGAAAAATACTTAAATACAAATAAATGCATGCCCATATTATTTGTTTGATTTTAATAAAAACATACAATCGGACTGATAGAAGAATTAGGGAAAAAAATCTTTATCATACCTGTCTAAAGCTGCTAAAAGAGCAAGTCGATCAAATCTTATTTTAATGCTCAATTTTAAAGGCCACAGCCAAAACTTGTAAAAGTGTTTAGGCTTAGGTCCTGTCCTGAGGTTTGCATTTGTTGTGTCACTATCAGTAGATGACTTAGGTGCATTCCTTCTATTAGCTCTCAACAAGTGACGTACATAATCTTGCAAAAGATCTTCTGCAAAATGCATATCAGCTAAACCTGGTTCAAGTTCATCCACCTCTGTCACAGGCTGTGAGCCCTGATCAGCATTAGGAGATTCTTCAATGATAACTGTTGAGTTGGAATCATTTGAGGATAAGGACCGCCTGAAAAAATGGGAAAAACAAAATAGATTAATCAAATATGGAAATTCTAAGCAATTCATAACATCAGTCTTATTTTAAAATGTCAATAACAATATTGTTTAATAATAAAGACAAGAATAAATTCACAGGAACAAATCTACTAATACTTCAGACAAGGAATAAATAAACTTGGATAAAACAGCCTACAAAAAAACAACAGAAATATTTATTCTCAATCATGACTTCCACAGGGAACAAACGATTTTGAGGATTTTTCCCTTTCTGGGTAAAGAACACATTTTAAAAAATGATACCTTGAGAGACCATGAAAAAAATATCTCTTATCTTCTTTCTTACTTGTCTGCCTCCTTAGGACACTTGACTTCAACACTGGGAGTTGCATTTGCATTGAGGTCTACAAGATCTGAGGCTGTGCCTGTACTTTTCCCTCCAAAAGTGTAGGACATCCAATTCCCTTTACAGAAGGATGGTACATCATACATCAAACACGACACATCACAAAACATTTTAAAAGTTTCTTCAAGTTCTGAGTGACAACGAGGCAAATAATATTAATATTTCAATCCACTGAATTGATAATGAAACCAAAATACAGTACTCACTGCTTACAAGAAAATACCAAAAAGTAAATCACTTTATGGAGATGGAATGTCTGCATAATCAAATCAGGATTGATTCAAACAGCCTTTCAGACATGTTAGCATAAGGTGAGCAGAAGACAAACCATCCAAATCTAATTAGTCAAAGAAAATTGTAATTCTGATTTAGAATTTATCATGGCAAGATGGGAGAGTGCTGCTTGGGGAGAATAGCAAAGGGAGATAGAAGAACAGATAGCCCTTCTTAGCACTTGCCACATCTTGTTTCTGTTCTTAAAGTGAACATCCGTTATATTAACACATCAGATATAAGAAAATCTGAGCTCTTGATGTGTTTTTCTAAGCCGTGAGTACTGCAATTTCAATATGATCTGGGAAAAAAAAATTTCTTTAATGTTTGAAAAATATAAATCTTAAAATTTTGTCCAGTCTGCATCAGATGTAAAATCATTAATATAGTGAATTGCAAAAGGAACACACAATTAGAGACTAAATAAATGATGAAATTCAACCTTCGTTTAAAAAGTTAATTCAAATATTAATTGACTGAAATTTGGTGAAACAGCAAAGTGTAACAACAAATACAAGCTGACGCTGTGGGACCTTGATCAGCAGTGTCCTTGACCTTTATTTAGCTAGCAAAGTTTGTACCACGTATGACCTTCCATGTGGAGATCACAGCGAGGCCTCTGTGATTCAATGATCTCACAAGATGGTTGATTTGCACAATTTGGGTGCTACAGAAGACCTGTGTGATAGCTGCACCCAATTGAGCTGCTGTGCATGGGCGCATCTGATTGAGCTGTCTTAAAATCACATTCCACAGATGTTCAATTGAGTCTGGTTAAAGGGCAGGTTGGGGCATCAAATTGATGTTGTACCGCCTCAAGAAGGCCCGAGTAGCATGAGCAGTATGGGGGCATGCATTGTCTTGCTGATGGAGGAACTTGGGATGCCTCTGGAAAAAGGGTACGACCTGGGCAGCCAAGACTTGAGCAATACAGTGCTCACTGCTCATAAGAACACCTCAAATCAGGAGCTCAGGTGTTCTTATATCCGATGTGTTCTTATAACCGATGCTCACTTTGGGAACGGATACAAGGTGTGGTAAGCACTATGAAGGAGGGGCTACACTGTCGTTATTGCCGGAAAGACTGTAGGCATCAGTACTGATTCGATTGTGCAGGCATTCCCACCCCATAAAGTAATTCACATGTATTCAAATGTCAATGTATCGCAAGACTGACCAAACAATAGGCAATTGTCTGACCAGTGGTCCATCTGACCCATCCCTACACCTCATCGCTCGTTTATTACTTGTTCCCTTACCTGCTTGCCTGGATCTGTCTTTGGCCTCATCAAAGAACACATGGGATCCAAACACAGATGTCGATTGATATGTCGCTGCCAATCTTCTGGTGTGATGTCATAACTAGCTTACGCTGATAAGGTTGGGAGGTAGGGGCGGGGGTGACAGACCAGTGCTACATTATTGCCAAGTATTAAAGAGTGTTTAAACACCGTACACGTGCTTGCGTTCAAGTGCCATCATAGGGAATTTTCAACTCTCTGTTACTTGGGGGCAAAGCTCACAATTTGTTTCAATTAAAAGAGGTTTTAGTGAGAAAACAGCTGTCACCAGGTGTTCTTATATCCGATGTTGCGTTCTTATAACCGATGGAAATAAATAGGAAAGTATTCTGCAAGGCGGAAAATCGTTCTTATAACCGATGTGTTCTTATAAGCGGCGTTCTTATAAGCGGTGAGTACTGTATAGCAATGAGCCGTGACGTGTTTTCCATGCCCAGGTCTGATGTCTTGGAATATTGCAAGTTGCACCAGCTGATTGAAGGCCAAAGCACCAAGATCATCACACTTCCTCCTCCCCATGACACACGATGGCTCAATCATGAGCTTGAGTTGTCACCCTTGGTCACCTGCTTCTTGGTCGATCCGCAGTGATAGCTGTCGCTTGCAGTCTTGCAAAGGCGATATGTGTTGATTGGATGGACCCCTGGAGGATTTGCCACTTGCTTGCTCAAAGGGTTCACCGGCTTAAAGTCGCCTGATGGTTCTTTCGCGGTTTTCAGCCGAAGGTCTGGGCATCTCTATCACATGTCTGCTTCGATTTGAAATGAACTTTTCAGGGCACAGATATTATAAGGTTGCAGAGCTTGGTTGAGTGAGCACAAACTCACAGCTCACAACATTCCGCAAGTGAGTACCAATGACGAATTTTCACCTGTGAGTTGTGTACTGCATAAGTGACCACCGAAAGCCATGCAAGATAAAAAAAACAACTAGCAATCATAACTCTGGAAGCAAAGTTATAGTGATAACAGTTGATACTTGCCACTAGAAAAAACAGTATTGACATGAACTCACCAACTGAAAAATTTGTGTTTCTTTTGCACTTCACTATATTCCCAAATTTTAAATGTTATCTTTGTTAAAGATAAGTACATGTAATATACATTTTTAAAACTTCATACATTCTACCATGGTTGTCTGATAAACAAATTGGATTGAATAAAAAAAAATAAGAAGAAAAGTCATAATTTTATCTGTACCCTGTTCATCCTGAAACCAATGCACAGCTCCATCAGTAGTGTCATCATGGGAATATGCTATATGTCCTTCATCACCAACTACCATGCTCAATGCTTCAATTGGTAAAGATTCTTTCTGTTGAAGTTGTTGTGATCTGAGACCTCTACGTCTCCTGAAAATAAAGGAATTTTACACATTAATCAATTTAAAGCACTTCTTTGTTCATAACGGTGCCTATTGATCTTTACTATGTGTTATGCATAATGTAAAAACCATCCTTTACTTGTGACGCATAAGTTATTAACAATCCCTTCCAGGCATTTGACTTTAATTGTTCAGGTATTGATTGGATTGATATGCCACTTCAAAAAGCACTGCTAAATCTCAGCAAGGCCACAATGCCAAGCGTTCCAGATTCTCAAATGAATCAAACGCTGGGCTTGAGAAAAGTTGGGCTAACATTCCATCAAATCACCAATCGTTTTGAAAGCAGGTATAGCATTATCATTATCTGACACTTCCTTCAGAGGGTAGTGGCAACTGGTACCACTCTTGACAGCGATGGGCATGGAGGTAGGCGAAAAATCACCGAATGAGCACCTGTGGGATATTCTGGGTTGCCAGGCCAGAGAACCAAAGGCAGTAGGTGAATTGAGCAAATTGCTGGCCGACAAGTGGAATAATAACACCCAAAAGATCATAAAAATTTGATAAATTCTATGAGGAAGGGTGTGCAGCATATTCTGCAGGCAAATAGCTAATATAACTGCTACTGATAGCGTGGCGTCGATAGCTCAGCGGTGAGCACAAATCGACAATGTGTCAAGTCAAACAGCCTTGACCATGGTCACTGTTTAACTGATTCAGCCCCATGCGCCGTGTGAGCGGCGCGCCAGAAATATGCAGTCTAACGAGCCGGTGACACCGGCGTGGTCTATTTATATCAAAATACGAAAGTCGGCAATTCAAAACGACTTTCGTATATTTTGGTATAAATAGACCACGCCAGTGTCACTGGCTCGTGGGACTGCATATTTCTAGCGCGCCGCTGTGAGCGGCGCGTGGGACTGAATCAGTAAAAACAGAAGTCTTACTGGGATCCTGGGCACAGTTATTAAATCCCCTTGGACTGAATCAGTTAAATGGGTGACTGCCTGAATGGTCCGCTCCAAAAACCACTGTTCATTGGCGTTTAACCCTTCGGCAAGGTTATTTACACAAATTGCCTCCATTTGCGGCACTGTTCTACGGCTGACGCTCGCTTTTCTTTCAAAAAACCAAAAGACAAATTTCCTTTCAGGGATTAAGATTTGTGTAACTTACTAAAAAAAACTAACTAATATCATCCAAAGAATAAACCTCATTTATCAAGAGAACATGATTGTTGTACTCTGAGTTTTAAACAAGCCTCACCAAAATCCAATTAAAATCAATCATGGAAACAGATAAAAATTGTTGCTTATTACTTATTGTACATCATTTGAATCGAAAATAATTATTTTTATAGCGGGTTGACATTGTCATTAGTTTCATTTTGTTACATTTGAGTTATCTCCCTGTGAAATATGTTGCGCTTTCAACACTGCCTAATACACATTTAGATATGATTCTGGATCCCCTTACATGTCAGGTTCAAAATCATTTTCATTTCAGTCATCACTATCATAAAAAAAACTTTGTAATCTATTACAAATCTTCAAGATAACTGAACAATGTAAACTAAAAACATCAGCTCCTTTTCGTTTTGACCTGCTGTAAAACTATTAATGGGAACACATCGTCAAAGGGGAAAACTGAAAAAACTCTCTTTTAGCTAAAAGATAGTAAGCAAGGTTATACATGTATTACTGACCCCATACACTGAAAATGTCCATTCAGCATTTGAAGCTAAATACCCAGTGGGTAATACAATAAGGATTGGGAGCAGGCAGCAATGAGCGATACAATAAAGAAAGGAACAACCAACAAACACATTCATGCTCTATCAGCAGAAAATGGCTGAAAGGCATGGTAACCCAATACATGATTGAAGTGAAAGTAGACCCATCATTAGTCTTCAAAAACAACAAATCGTATTAGTAGTTTCAACAACTTGACTGTCAAATGTAAGGTTTGGCCATAGGAGAGTTGAAGAACAATAACAAACAAAAATCTAATCACCCCCCCCCCCCCAAAAAAAAAAAAACAACAAAAAACAAACAAACCCCAAAACAGAACCAAAAAAAACACAACAACAACAAAACAAACAAAAAACAAAACTACATAAAATAAAAACTCATCACGCAAAAACAAAAACCATTTACCTTGCTAATCGATTGGATGGCTGATTTAACCTTGGATTTGCAGGTAGCAATGCTGAAAACTCAGTGGGTGTTGTTGAACTTTTCCTGTCATTTTCTTGAGTAGTAAGATTCTTGCCATCATTTTCAGAGGGTTCTCCTTCCCCATTTTCTGCCTCTATTTGAATAATTAGAATAAAGTAGCCATACACTAATTAAAACTCAAACGAATGACAGAAATAAGAAAAAGTGAAGAAGGAGCCATGACACTGATCTTTTTTAAAACACACACACAAAAACAATAACAGCAAAAACAAAACGAAACAAAACAACCACTACAAATAAAAAACAACACAAATTTGTATCCAATGAAAATGCTTACAACAAAAAGTTCCTCATCCAGGCAAACAGCACATATATTCAAAACTACCTGTTACTCACCATTTACATTCTTTTCTTTATTAGGGGATGAGTGTAACTGAAGACCATTTGAAAGATTTTCTGAAAGATAAAAAGAATGCTCACTCTGAAAAAATAGTCGTATTAAACCAAATTGTTAGGCTAGATCAAAATTGTCATTTTGTCTTCTACATGACTTGAAATCAGATATGACTGATTCCATTCCTAATTCATTTTACACTTAAAGTAACATAAGAACCATTGATCTTCATTCTGTAATACAAACTTAACTTAAAAAAAAAAACATTTAATCCATTAATGCATTCCCAGAGGAAAATTTGTCATTCGGTTTTTTACAGAAAACGAGCATCAGCCGCAGAGCAGCGCCGCAAACAGAGGCAAGTAGTGTAATTTAGTGTAAATAACCTTGCCAAAGGGTTAAATCACAATGTCCCTGACAACCACCAACCTTTCAGTTGTCAGCCTGAAGCACAACCGACTGTGCCACAGTGATCAAATATATATTGATACACCAAGATGGTATGTAAGAATGTTATTCATGGACTTTTTGAGTGCCATTGAACCCCATTTATTGATCGCCAAACATTGATGAACATTAAGACAGACTTGCTAAACCCTGACGAGAGTTTTATGGAGATTCACTGAAAAAATTAGAGATTTGCAATTTTTTAGGGAGACACTATACAGCGCAAATTGACTTTCTTTCTAAATTCATATCATACTCAAAAAACCTCACATCAACATTGCGTGAATTAGATTCAGGGTGTCTTGAAAAATTGCACAACCAGGTACATCAAGTCGCGGGTTCAAAAATGATTTTGCTAATATAGAAAATTGTCATCTAGGGAATTATATAACTAGTCAATTGAACCAAATCCAAATCAAATTGGTTAGCGCTAACTGAAGTTATATCAATTTTAGTGAAGCGTGGTTGGTTCAATGGTGAGTTTTCAATTAGAACTATCACACGGCAGCCGCCATGGTTATTTCATTCGATTGGGGCCTTACCATGCCTCACTATTTTTTGCAAAACTTCCAATTCACTGGATCGATTTTGATGAAATAAAGTGCAATCAATTCAAGAGACATTGTTTTATTAGCAAATATCATATTAAAACCCATGACTTGCTCTTCCCGGCTATGCAATGTTTAGTGACACCATATATATCATTTACGCAATGTTGATATGACGTTTTCAGAGTACACCTGTTAAAATTGTTAGCGTTTCATTATGTTGGCTTCACGGCGTCCTATTTTGCCCCAAAACCCGACTTTCAGCTTTGCCCTTTGAAGTTTCGGCCTAAGTGCAATTCGAAAGTCATGGGTGTGAACCTGTGACAATGGCTAACAGAC
>JBCJKF010273106.1:0-14757 GCA_039654545.1 Plocamopherus ceylonicus | reverse complement strand
AAGCGCAAGTCGGTAATTGAGCATACCACGTAGGCCTTAGTCGGGCTTTAAGAAGGATTTAAGAAGGCGGAAGGGGTTATGAAGTAATTGTACATACAGGCCAAAGTCTACAGCTACAAAAATGTACTACAGGCATACATCCGTAACATGGTTATGCACTTCATGCTCTGCGATAGGAGCCAAACTCTACATTACAGTTGCAGTTGTAGGCCTATTGTAGAAATGTGTACGGTGTTCTGACCTTTGAAGACACTAAGCCAACACCCCTGCTGAAGGCAGCCTACGTACGGTGTGTGTGTGTGTGTGTGGTTGTGTGATTTTTAGCTTTAATTTTCATTGAAATGTTTACGATAAACCTCGCTTAAGATAAACTGCTGGATCGGTCCCCAAGCAGTTTACCTTAAGCGGACTCCACTGTATCACACTTGTCAATTGGCAATACATGTCAAAGTATTTGAAATGATCAATATAAAATAAAATAATACAAAATTCAAGATTAATTGATCCAAATTTTCAAAACCCATAATCATTGATATGAAGAATCAAGGATACTAGCAAAGATTTAAAAAATACACGGAGCAGAAAGAAAAAACTAAAACAGAAAAACTAAAACTAAAACCCTAAAATGGATGAAGAAAGTAGTATTGGTGCAAATAATAGGAAACCAGTCCAACTTTTCTGAAAATAACATAGCATTCATAGAAAAAAAAATGTCATGCAGAATAACATGGTAAGGGTAATAATTTTGTCTTAAAAATTTTTAGTGCTCCCTGCCCAGAACCGCCCGGAATTTTTGCGCATCACTGTAGATCTACTCAGTCAGTTGAAAATTACAAAAATAATTTTTCAGAAAACATTACACATCAGAGTACATGACCCCTGTTCATTAAAAAACGAATAGCATGGCTCTATCAAATCAAAATCCGATCTCTGGGATGAAATTTACTCCAATGAATGACCTCTCATCTTTGCAGACTAGACTTTCTAGAAACAACCCCATGATTTCGGGGGAGGTAACTCTTCAAAAATACAATATTCATGTATTATTTAAAGCAATTTTAAAGTCATTTTAACTCACAATTTTGAATAAAAGGGAAAGCAAAATTATGAAAATATATATTAGGTAATTAAATTGAAACTAAATAAAAAATGTTGACATTGAACTAAACATAAAATAAATTATTAAGAATATACAAAACCGTGACACCATACGGATGGAACAGCAATGCCAATTTTTTATCACATTACATTAGCTCTAGGCCTAGGCTCAGGGTTGCCAGTTTGGGTCTTTTGGGGCCAAACACCATGAATTTGGGCAATTACAATATCTCTTAGTTTCCATAGGCCTATTTCGATTTGAATATTTCTAGCAATTTAGAGAATGCCGTAAATAATTTGATTTTTATTGTTTAAGAGCAAGGACCATGCTAGAGTAGATAAAGCCAAGGGCTGTGCTATATGACCCATTATCATAAGGTGAACCCCAAATCTGTGTCACAACTACTCATTTTTCAAAGTCAAAAATAAGTTAAAATCCCTATCAATTAGGCTTCATGACACATTTGTGGACATTAATTCAAGGGCAGAAAAAGAAGATAATTTTAAACCCCACTTTGAGAGTAATAGACCAAGAGCTAATGGGGTTGGAAAAGGCACCGCCGTTGCTGATGACATACAAGTTACCCTCAAATCTCACCAGTAAGGGTCTTATTTGCTCCTACAGACTACTAAATCAATTGCTTCTATGCTAACTTGAACTTCAATGCAGAGGAACTCCCATTTTTATAATCTACCGATGGTCTATTACCCGATTATGTATGTCATCATAACAGTAGTGATCTTTGCTTGTTTTATACTTACTCTCCTGAAGTAAAAAAGAAAGATAAACACTAACTTCCATAATGCATTTGCTAGCACTTTAATAATGGCCATAAAACTTGACTAGTGAAGGCCATGAAGTGTCAGGCAGGCTGAATATCAATGCCTTTGACCACTGCCGTTACTATGACATACATATTTTTCAAAAACCCTTTTTGTCAAAGCTTCTTTATTTTTGAGGTTTTATTGCTCAAATTTCCTTTTTGTATTAAGTGTAACACTCTCTACTACTATAAATAAATATTTTGTCGAAAAAGAGTCACTATCACAAATATGACCATAATGTGATGCATCCCATTACTATGACATACACTGTGATGCACGTCATTCTACTCATTTATCAAAATTCCACTCCCTGCCTTTTATCAGAACATAGTTAAGTATTGCAAAATCTGTGTTTGGAAGTCTTTGAATTCCAATCTGCGTAAAGAAATATCAACTGCCTTTCACATTTTTGGGGGGAAAAAATCACTGCCGTTACAATTTATCACCGCCGTTATGCATGTCAGTGATGACAGACAAATGGTTGAGACCGGTGTTAGCTCTACTAGCTGCCCTGTTCCATTTATTGCGATGTCTAGTTTAGGTGCAATGATGACAGACACAGTAACGGGAGTGATGACGATTTTTAACATGAATTTTTTAAAATTTGGGACCTTTATTGTGAAAACTGTTATTATTCTTGTGAAGTCATTATAGACTTCTCAACACACAGCAAATTTCTCGTGGACTGCTTCGTTCCTTGAAAAGTTATGGCAAACACAAAAAAGGCTGATTATCGTGACACAAAATTATGAAGCAAAAAAAGGCCCCTTTTTCCACTTGCAAGTTCCCTCATGAAAAAACGGTTTAAGATAGGATGTTCATTTTTTCTACAGTATGTCTCTAGCCTACTAGCTTTAAATTAAATGTAATGGAATCCATGAAATATCATTACATTTGAGAATTAAAAGCAGATCTGCATAGTTGCGTTAAGTAGTATCTGATACATGATTTTTATTTATTTATTAAATTTTTAGTTTTACATTCTATTTTATGTGAACCATGGTGTAAAGAGACGAAACGGTGAGGCAATTGTGCGTGTGGGATAGAAGTGAAGGGGTTCTGTTTGGTTTAGGTATTTGGCCCCTAAATTTGGCACTCAAAAAATAATTGGGATCAATTTGGCTCTGACTAAAATATATCTGGTGTCCCTCTTAAGGTATACACCAACTTCAAATTACCAACGAAAAACACTTCAGTGACGAGATCTGAAGGCAGTGGTAACCTAAAGCGTAAAATTTACCAATGCTTCATTTTTACCCCTTTTCTCAAGTTCATAGAATGGGTAAGTCAACTATGATTTAGAAAAAAAAAACAAAAAAACAGTGCAACCTCTAACAACATTCGATACAATGACATTCTCTGTATAGCGACATGGCGCCCAGGCCCCGATTTTTCCTTGCCATTAATAATAAAAACCTCACTATTGCGACATAATTTTTGCAAAAACTCTGTATAACGACATCGATACCGCGGTAACTAACAGCAAGAAATTGACAGAAGAAACGATATTTCTTGTCTCATGAAAACGCTTGCTTTCCAACCAATGAAATCTTGTACTCTAGACCAATATAAAAACACTTTTCTTTCTAACTAATGAATAGCTTGATTAGCCGACCAATGATATTCCCCCTTGTTGAGCATAAGAAGGGGCCTTGCTATCGACTCCCAAACTACAAGCATGGTATATCAGCACAGGAGCCGCAATTCTTTGGTCTCTTGTTCAAATTTTGCATGCAAAAAGTGTCCCAGTGGGTAAAAATGTGTCAAATTGCATTTTGATTGAAAATTTTCACATACATATATTATATTTATTATACTCTTCATAACTGTTGGAGACATACCCGGGTGTAGCATACTTGGAACTTTCAGAACCAACTGCAATATCACAAGAGGCTACTAGCTGACACCCAGCAGCTGTTGCAAGACCTTGATAGGAAGTTAAGATAAAATTCAATCCCACAGAAAAAGTAAAGCAAAAACTGTAAAATGGTAGACACATGTAACAGACACCAAAACCATAATAGTTTATATAGATACAATAAGTGCGACAGAGTCAGAAAGAGATATAGTTGTGATATTTGACTGTAACTTAAATTTTCATCTTTACATTCACGAATGTGTAAATAAGGCAATAAGGCTACAAAGCTCATTGTCATTATATTTCATATTTTTGATCTTATAAATGCCGATATGTTCATGACATTATATGAATCTCTTGTTTGGCCCGTATTGGAGTACTGTAATTGTATTTGAAGCGTTTTATTCAAATGACGATCAATAATCATCGAAAGTGTTCAAAGGCGTGCTACGAGACTCTTGACTTTATTCTATGAAAATATGTCTTTTGGAGATCGTTTAAAGTTTTTAAAGCTTCCATCTTTAAAATACAGAACGAAGAGAGGAGATTTAATCCAGTTGTATAAAATTGTTCATAGCATTAATGATCAGGACTATAAACATTTCTTTGATTATTCAGATGATAATTTTATGTGAGATAAATTTAGAATGTACATAAGGGGATCTTGCACTAATATACGACAACATTAAGTTTTGTTTAGAATTGTTAAATGTTGGAATAATTTAAATTTTCAAATGAAAAACCCAAAGTGTTCGAATGGTTTCAAGGTTGCCGTTAAAAAAAGAGCTCCATACTGAAAAATATGAATATCACCAATGATATAATGCTTGTTAGAATGGTACATTGTATATTATTGTGTCTTTAATATACCATACCACAGGGCATTCAAAGGTCAAAGACCTATAAGTAAGCAGCCCTTAACATATATCTTATGTTATGTTAATGTTTAATCATTGTAAATTGATTAAAAATAAGCTGGCATAAAATGAAAATCAATCTTGCAGCCTTTATAAAATTTAATGACATCCTTAAAAAAAACCCAAACCACAATTTAAGTTTGAAGCAATAAAATATAACGATCCCACAATCCCTGTCTGCCTCAAACCAACAAAAACACAACCCACCCCCGGAACAATTAGTCACATCAAAGATAAAAAGGTGAAACCTACCATCGACTTGTGCAATAACAGGGACTGGTAATTCCTTAAGATTGTGAGAAAGAAGTAAAGCAAGAATATTCAGTACAATTAATGTAAACACTGATTGAGAAAAATCTCAAGTAGATCTAGGAGATTTTTTTTTTCTTTTTGTCTTAAATATTACAACTTAAAGATCCTTTGATAACAGGAAAGAAAAATAAAACTCAAGCTTACTTAATAAGTTAACCACACATACAGAAAAAAATTGTATTTCGAATTTGTGTTTTTAAAATATTAATAAAGACAAAATAAACTTGAGAGGAATTATTTAACCATTTGACCACCCATGACACCGAAAGCCGCATACAGAAATGTAATATAGGGAATCAAATCTAATGACATAGGTTTGCACAGGCCAGACAAAACTATTCATGGAGATCTACCTGCCCCCATTTTACAATCAAACAAAGCAACAATGGTATTAATGACAGGAACTATGTATATATTATTCACACACAATAATGATTTCAGCCAGACAAGATACTGTTGCTCTATACGCTATTTAAAAAAAAACAAACAAAAAAAACAAAAAAACACAAAAGAAAAACAGAAATAGCCACTCACCTGAATCAAATTCATGACTGAGGAACACGTTGTAAATACTTCTTCATGAAATGCACTACCAGTTTCAGCTGTCTGAAATTTTTTTTAATGGTATTGAATCAGCTGAAAAGCCTATAATCTAGACTACTTGTACAAGGGGAAATCAAAGGAATTGAATGTTCCAGTTTATTAAACTTGATCATTATCATAAGCGGTGGCATTTGTCATTTGTCCTGTTGTGGACCATGTATCTTCAAATCGATCTTTCAGCAACACATCTTCTGTAGTCTGTGTTGTTGTTGATCTATACCTATTCCTTTTAACAAATCCTCATTTCTAACTAGAGCTGTCCAGGAAAGTTTTAATATTATATTCTTCGGCAGAGCCACAACTGGAATGGATCCAATGTTCGTTTTGCTTGTGCATTAAAGACCCATGTCGCTAATACGTACAGGTGAGTGGGGGAAAAACTGCACTATTCTAACCCTGTGCTTTTTTACTTATGTGCCTCTGTCATTTGAAATGATTGAAAAAAAAAATATAAAAATTCCACTGATTCATCCCAGAAGGAAAATTTGTCATTTGGTTTTTTCAGAAAACCGAGCGTCAGCTGTAGAGCAGCACTGCAAACAGAGGCATGTAGTGTAAATAACCTTGCCCAAGGGTTAAATCACAATGTCCCACACGGGATTCGAACCACCAACATTTCGGTTGTCAGCCCAACGCACAACAGACTGTGCCACTGTGACCACCAGTTGAAAGTAAGTTGAAAACAGAATTATATGGACAAGTATTGTCTGATTTCTAACGACTACAGGCTTGCCAACCGTCCCTATTTTGTAGGGACAGTCCCTACTTTGCTTTTTGATAAAAAAACAACCCCAAAACCCAAGTTATGTCCGAGATTTGCGCTAGCGCACAAAGAGATCCAGTTGAAATTTGACTACAAAACGCCTGCCGTCTACTGATACCGAAAGACATGTAGCAGGTATTATTATAATCAGAAGCCATATCCTGTCACAGAGTATCTGATTTGAAACCTTGCCCCCTGATCTTTCGACCAGTATTGAAATCTGATAAAAGTAGGTCTAGTCTAGATAGGAAATAAGGATTTAAAAAAATTTTTTTTTTATTTTTTATTGCTGGGTCTATAGCATTTCTACAGTGGGCAATCCAGCAGCCTACTCTAGTCTACCGTGGGGGTAAGATCCTTGCCTCAACTTTAGGGGGGAGGGCAAGGCCTCCACCTGAGAGGACTGTGCTTTATTACCAGTCTTCACCTCGCCTCCTGCATGTCCCTACTTCAATATTGAATTGGTTGGCAAGTCAAAATGGAACAGACCACATGATAAATTATCAGTTAAAAGACACATCAACTTAATTCTAACTTAATCATCTAATGAAAAATAGTCAGTATTTTACAATGGAATTTAAAAACTATTACATTATTTCATACAGGTTTCAAAGGTTATATCATTATTTCTATATGACATGAAATTATAACTAAAAATATGTCTCTTCTTTTATATTATTAAGAACACTATCTGGTGAAGATAAACTTTTACTCACCAATTCCTTTAAATCATGACCTGCGCTGAAAACTGGACCATTGGCTTTGATAATAATAACCCGCAGGTTATCTGGGTCTCGAGTCAGATCATGCTTTATAGACAACAGCATAGCAAGGGACAAGGCATTTCTGATAAAGAAAAATGAGCAACATCACCTTCTGATCTAAAGTTTCCTTAAAGTTACTTAAGAAACATTCATGCCAGGTTCTCTTGAAATTAAACAGCACAGGACATTTTAAGGGGTGATACAGTTTCTTGAGGCTACCCTTTTCAAACTGCTGTAAGATTTTTGATCCCCTTAGATTGATTCAGTATACATAAGAGGGAAACCACCGGAGACTACCAAATTGTGTGTGCAGTGAAATCACAATGGTCACATTTTGAATTTAAAAAATTGCAGTACTGCAATCTTCTGACCCTCGACTAAGATGAACTATAGAGCTTTTTGAGAAGCAATTATTATTTAAAAGAAACAAAACTTCATTTAAAACAGAAAGTCATCATCAAAACAATAAAGTACAAAGTTATTGTTAAGTAGAGGATTCGAAAGCATGATCACAAATATGACACTACAGGTCTAAATTATCACAACTAGGTCTACCTTAAACACATGAGAATTAAAAAAAAATCCAAACCTTTTTCGAGGATCGTTTAGACATATAGTCCTGATGCCATTGACTTCTGACGTGGCGGTCAACATACTCTCCTGGGCTTCAGTCTTAATCCTGCGGACGGGGGTGAGCCGCCTTGTCATAAAGTTTGACTAAGTTAGGAGAAATAAAATTATAATAATGTCGTGCTTAACGATTCTTTATAATACGTTCATAGAGAAATCTTAATGAGAGTAATTTCACAAGTGGGTATAATTGGCAATGAAATAAGGATAATTGAAATCGAGACAGCTGATCTCATCGGAGGCAATTACACAATAACAATGTTTCGATTAAGAAGCTTCTCGATTTGATGATCGTTTATCGTGGTTATAAAATGTCTGGAGATTATGGTGATTAATTCTCTTTTACATTCTTGACGAAGGAAATGGGATTGCATGTTGGCGTTCACGCCATTCTGTTGGAATTATAAAATAAAATTCCGCGATTGCAGCACTTTTATAACGGCTGCGAAGAGCGTTAATAAAATATACTTTTACAGCCGCGCGTGCGTCTCCCTATGTCCGACGCAACACTCGGCACTTCATTACATCGATCGTTTCACCGACAACCCCGCGTAGAACAAACACGATGGAAGGAACGATAGCTTTAGCTGCGCACGACGAGTTTATGAAAAAGATTGATACTCGTCTATAGTCGCCTTTGTGTTAAATCCTATAATAAATAATTCTCTCATTAGATATTTTCGTGCATACAGAGTTCTCTCGCAGAAAATCGATTTTTGATCATTGATTATTTGAGAGAAATACTATGTAACTATATATATCCAAGAGATTTTTATAGAGTGAAATTTAATGATAATCTAAATTTTTATGACGCTCATGTAATTTGATAGTATACCGAGTAAAATGAGAGAAGAGAACCTTTTTAAATAAGTTACATCTCTCTTTAAATTCCCATATATGTTAGAAGAAAAATGTAATTTTTTGTGCATTGCGCGATACATATAAAAAATATTTTATATTACATTTATCGCGCTCGAGAATAACGTGCTTATTTTTTTTTTTTTTTTTTTTAACGAGAAATGCGAATGAGCAATCCTACTATAAGCGAACAGATCCGTCGGTATTTAATAATCGAAAAACTTTAAATTACGAGAGAACAAGTTAGATTGGTCAGTTAATTAATTTATGCGCGGAAGAATCGAAATAACGAGCTTCTTTCCTTGAGATTCTAAAAGCTTTTATATCCACGACTAACCGTGTGCCGACGATACTTGAGTCTCTGATACATCGATCGTTTTTCCATGCGGCGACTGTTCATATATATGGTATCACGGAAGTTTAATACTCTCGATTTCCCGAAACTTCAATGCTAAAAATCGAACAAAACTAATTAGCACGCATGTGGCATAATAAATTAACAAAATTTCGCTAAGAATAACTTTTATAATAGCTAGTAACTTTTCTAAGTGTATGCACGTACGTGGCCGCGATGCTGACGTGACGTTAACTTAAATACAGAACGGGGAACGGCGAGTGTGGGTTATACATATAGGTGTGTGCATACCGGCCGGTTTCTCTCCGCTAACATAAGACCCTCTCGCTCTCTCGAGGCGCGGCGTTAATTTGACGCGGCGTGTCGCGGCGCCCGTTTACCGCAATGAGTTATGTTCTCGGGGGCACGTTTATACGACTCGTGTGCGCAGTTACACGCACGGGTGCTGGGCCCTCCCCCCCGTTCTTTCTTCTCTTTCTTTCTTTCTCCCTTATCCCTCTTCTTCTCTTTCTCTCTCTCTTTCTCTCTCTCTATTTCTCCCGCGCGAGCTCCCGCGACATTAAGACCGACCTCGATGGCGATTTTACGGCATTTTTTGCGATGTCAGGTGCCCCACCTCTTATTGCACGCGTATGCGGGATTTTACTATGCGTTTAGGACGGTGCGTTTATTTGCTTCACGGTGCTCTTGCGGCCGGATGGAAGCGATACGGGCGGATATTCCTGCGAAATGTCGCGCAAAGTCCATATAAAGGACGATTACGGGGATTTATGGCGTTTCTTGCGCCTCTTATTCGCTCGCAAATTAAAGGATATGATATGATACGATATACAATGCGATATATGACTTATAGTTGAATATAACAGTTTAAATACGAGAATGATGAAAAAAATTAATGAAATGAATTCTAAGAGAATGTGACGAATTTTCACATTAGATATTGATGACAAGAGCGATCAAAATTGATGCACATATTTTATCGATTTTATTCGATAAACAGATTCATTAAATATCAATACGTGCAAACTGTTGGATACTCTATTCTCAACAAGAAATAACATTTAATTAATTTTTTATTTAGACGGCCTTTTTCATAATTAAATTTTTCAATTTTTCTCACTAATTTACAAAAATACATACGTCGACGAATTAATGAAATAAATAATTGGATTTGATTCGATTGTCTCTAGTATTAGACATCACGTGCAATTTTTCGCATCAATCTCGAGCTCATCGCGATCCCGTCAAGGAGACGCAAAAAGAGTTCTCTCGCTTCGTTCCGCATGAGAATTGGGTCCGGAGAGAGGCAGGGAGCCCACGTGGGTGGGCCCGTTGACATTCGTCGCGCTCTTTCTCGCGGCGAAGTTATGCGAATTTGTTCCGCGCCGCGACGCGAGGGCACTCGACGATTTTATTACGGGGATCTCCTTCTCCAATTAAGCGGTCGCTATGGTGATGGCCGTCGGCGAATGCACGTTGCGGCCGACGCAACGGATAGCGCCGGGGCTCGAAGCGAAAAAGACAAGGGGACGAAGGGGATCCTCCCCTTCTGCGGCTCCTTCATGCCGCGGACTCTCGAAAAAGGGAACGAGCGAGAAAGGAAGACGGAGTGGGCGAGGGGGGGAGGTTTAGGTCCAGGAGATAAAGTGGATAATGCGAGATTACAAAACAGATCGCTGACTGCCGCCTGCAGCCAGCCAGCGTTTCCGCCTTTGTGTATTTTCCTACTAATTGCATCGTGAATCTTCTTGATCCGCGTCAGCTGCTCCGTAACGTCGCGATCTTCACAGAAAATGTCGGAAGATGTTTCGTATAATGCAGTTTTTTTTTCCTCTCTTAGTAAGGGAGAATATGCGAACAATATGTTTCTGCATTTTTTTTTCATCTAATGCCTTTTTTTTGAGACCTTTACGTTTTCCGTCCGGAATGACTATTAAAGCGTCAAAGGGTCTTAACGTATGTCAAAAATGTCATTTACGTAATGCTCTCTTTCGTTTTTCTTTTTAACTTTCTCTCTTTTAACGCTATTAAAACGATCCTTCAAACAAGCGAAGCAAACGACATTTTTGCGCCCGTTCGAATTTCTCGGCATTTCTCGAGAGCAAGAAGCTCGAAAAGCACGATCTCTCGAATAGCAGAGGAAGAGATGGTTCTTTCGCGTTGCGGAAACGATAATCCACGTCGCAAAATCCACTTACACCGGAAAGGATAAGGGGAGGAGAAAAAGAAGATGCTCTCCTCGAGAGCGAAGTGAGGTCGAGAATGTAAAAATGTAAAGAGCCCGCGAGCGAGATGAAAGAGAGGGGGGGGGGAGGAGGAAGGAGGTAGAGAAAGAGAGGCAGAACGATAGGAAAAATAAGCGGGACAGATCATGGGCGGAGGAAGAGAGCGTGGGGATGATTGCAGATGGAGAGAATTAAATTACGTTTTAATTTCGCGGCCATTTCGCAGCGCGCGTCGCGCGATACAGCAAATATATCCGGTGCAATTTACATTTTAAATTGGAGACTTCTTGCGCGGCGGCTCAAGAACTCCGTTGTCGGCGTCGACACTAAGTTGTACAAAAAGCAACCCCGCGGCTGCGAGGCGGGATTTGTACGAAAAATCAGAATCCACGCAACCGCGCCGAGTGTCACAATTGATGATCGAAAGCATCAATTGTCGCAGATGATCGTTAATTGAAAATGATACTTTCTATGCATATTTTTATATGTTCTTTATACTATTTATATATTATTTGCAGCTCAGTTTTACTACGTCTATCTATTCCTAATTTTATTTTTGTATATATTTCGCGTGACATTCATGCGTGATATCATCTGTGAATATGTGAATAATCTTGATAATGAAAGATATAATTTTACTCTCCGTCTGTTCAAAGATTACATATTCTATCGTATACTAAATTCTCGCATACTAAAAGATATTATCTCACCCTATAGGGCCGAAAGTGTTTTATAGAGACGGATTAAACACAATTTTTACAACTGCTTCCATGTACTATAAGCTTGATTAAGCGACTGCTCCTTACATTTTAATTCTCGATTTCTGAAAGTCTCTCGTGGCGATTGTGTTGAAGCGTTACCGAGGCTCTCTCGTCTCGCCGCGCGATGCTGCGCCGAACTCGACATGATAGATCGTTTTCGCTCTTCGACGCCTCTTTTTCTCGCCGAAGAACATCGAATTCTCGAGGACGGCCAAGCCTTGTTTCGGTGCCGCGAATAGTCGCGTGTTTCTTCTTCATCTTCTCCTCGGCCGGTCGACCACTCTTTCCTCTGCCTCCCCCTCTCATCCATTATTCTTCCCCCCGCGGCGCGAAGACGTGTTCTGCATGAATGGGAGCCCTCCGTGAGGATCGCGAAATGAATGAGTTCTCTTCTAAGATGCAACCAATATCTCGATACTTGGAAAATACGAAAATTTTAATTTTATAAGCGATATCTCGAAATATTTGTTGAACGCATTTTTAAAATGACCCGAAAATTTTTCAAAGATCATGATATTAAATTTAAATAAAATACTGATTATTTAATATCTTATTTTTTGTTGCAAGAAATTTTTCTTTCACAATTTTTAATTATTTAGAATGAAATAATAAAAATCTTACTTCTTTTTTACATATTTATTTTATTTTTTATTTCTCCCAATTTCGTATAAATTTATAAATCCTATGTTTAGATCAAACAAAGTTTAATTGCTTTTTTACGACACTTTTTAGATTTTATTTTTAAAAAGAAAAAAAGAAAGAAATTGAACTATAATTAATCGGATCGTATAACGAACTACTCTATTATGGGATATCGCGCTAAGCGTATAGGTCGCCGCAGACAACATGTCTGCGACATTCTCAAAGGAATTCTGACCGACTCCACTCTGTCCCGTGATCGTTTATACACCCGCACAAACGTTTACGCGCGTGTGCGTGCGCCGACGATGGCGGCCAAGAGAAAACGAAGGAAGAAAGCCTGTCGCTTCTGTAGAGAAGCGCACACCGGCTTCGCGGATGCACGGATAATTGCCAAAAATATGGACGCCGCGCTTATGTTACCCATGTAATTTATCGGGTTATTATGGGCGCGATAAATTCGAGCAGTTTTGGTTAGCAACTGCTTGTTGTTTGTTGTAACGTTCCAAGGAATACCCGGTAAAATGCGAGACATTGTATTATAACGTGTGCATTATAACTTGTGAGATCAGAAATAGAGAGCTATTTTGCAAACTCAAAATTAAATCCGGTTACATTAATTAGTAAGAAAATAAAAAGAATCGATGATATTTTATTTTATACAGTTACAAACTCTATAACGCGCATTTCACCAAAATCAAAAGTCGGGTTTAAAATTGTCGAATTTCTATATATTGTATAATAATTTCTAGGAGAGAGAAAAGAAGAAAATTGATACTAATAGAATTTTAATTAAAAATCAAATATTTAATGTAGAGATAAGAATTTTACATAAAATAAATTGACTTTTTCAACATCAAGAATAATCGATTTTAAATTTAATTAGAAGAATTAAATAAATTCAATTTTTTTCATATTTTTTACATTTTTTTTTTTTTTTTATCACTAAAATTGAAACATTGACATTGAAACATCGTTTGAATATTTAACTTACGTCCCATTTATCTTTTCTTCGCGCATTTTAGCTGTTGGAAACGTGAAGCACGAGGTCACCAGTTGCGCCAAGTCGTGAACGCGATCGGAGACGGCAACCGCGGTGTCCTCGTACTTACTTGGACACGTTACATGTACGCGAAATACGACGGCCAAGATTTACGGCTTGCTCTCCGGTGGAAACGTAACGTGTGTCCGACGCACGTCAACTTCCCTTTCACGTGTCTTGGCCTCGGATCTAAATTACGCGGCAGTGGTCATCTCACGAATAGATGTGTGGCGAGGAGAGATCGGATTTCCTGACGCGTTTTGGGCGAAAGACAGTGACGCTACAAAAAACCAACTTTGATAAATTGCCATGTGTATTTGTGCACCGCGCAACCCCCTAGCTTGTTCAATGCGTAAAAAATAATTATCAGACACAATCGATTAAATTTTCTTTAGAACAAGAGAGGATTTAACTGCCATATTTTTCATATTATTATTTTTTTTTAATTGTGTTTTCTTCTCCGGAGAACTCTTGCAGAGAAATTTTAATGCGATCGATCTATAAAAGCTGCATCGCACGTGCGCGATATTTTGGATCACGCGATCATTAAAACTACGATGGGTATCGTAAAAGTCTCCACGCGGAGGAGCTGTCCCGAGGGAACGCTCGGCATTGACGATTAGAATGGTGATAAATAAGGCTCGTTTAAACTCTCTCCGCCACTAGGTACAGAGGCAAACTTCGATAAACTGCTTTACTTTTTGGCATCGTACAAAAAATATACGACCGTGACGTTTACTAGCGGGGGTAACTTTGCGCCACTTGCCTTTCTTTTATTCGCATATGCAAACGTGAGATACGGTCACACTTTGGGTAAAGTGTTGCACAAATATTTGATGTATCGCGCGAAATCTGGGAAGAAAGAAGTATCATAAATACGGCGAGCGATATTGCGTGAGATTTCCGACGATTTGTTAACTTATAAAAAAACAGCAATAATTAGTGCTATGTTTCTTCTTTTTCTCAGAATAAGCAATATTATATAATACTTATAAAAATAAAAATAAAAATTAAAATTTTAACTGTTTAATTTAAAATGACATAAATACTGTTTTTAAACATTTTATTTATTATTATGACAAACTCCATTCTACTCGAAATAACTTT